>JABMCL010002115.1:75000-87364 GCA_018857735.1 Alviniconcha marisindica | reverse complement strand
GGGAGGGTGGGGGGGGAGGGGGTGTGGGGGTTGGTGGGGGGGGGGTTTGGGGGGGGGAGGGGGGGGGTTGGGGGGTGGGGGATTTTGGTGGGGGGGGGTGGGTGGGTTTTGGTGGGGGGTGGGGGGGGAGTGAGTGGGGGGGGGGGGGATGGGGGGGGTGGGGGGGGGGGGTTTTTGGGGGTTGGGGGGGGCGGGGGGATTTGGGGCAGGGGGGGCAAAGGGTTGGGTTTGGGGGCGGAAAGGAGTGGGGAAAGGGGTGGGGGGGGGGGGGGGGGAAGTTTTGGGGTTGGGGGGGCCTTCGGATTGACGGGGTCGGGGTTTTGGGGGGGTGGGGAGGGGGGGGGGGGGTGGGGGTGGTGGTGGGGGGGGGGGGAGGGGTTTGGGGGCAGGGGGGGGGGCAGAGTGACGGGGGGCAAGGGGGGGTTTGGGGAGACGTGGGGGCAGAGTGAGTGGGGCGGGGAACGGTGGATGGGGGGAACAGCTGTTTTAAAAACGCCTAAGTCGATCCCCCCAAAGTGTCTGTCGGAGTGTAAATGTTTTCACGGGACAGCCGTCCCTAAACCTTCGGGGGTTTCGGTCGGGGTGGAGAAGTTGAGTCCCCCACTCCCCTTTTGGGGAGGGGGGTCGCGCCGTGAAACGAAGCACCCCCCCTTGTCCCCCGGCAGTTTTATCGAAACCCCCCCAACACAGCAAACACCCGGTTACTGCCGGCATCCCTTTCAACCCCCCCTCAGTTTTACACAAAAACAAAAACAAAACAAAAACACCCCACACACCCCACACAAAACACACCTTAAGAAACCCTCTTTAGGGTAATAAAGTGGGGTTAGAGTTCACGTCATCCCGTTCTCGTTTCTGCCGCTGACGGAATGGCGGTGTTATTCCGGGATCAGATCAGCCAGTCCGTGCGTCAAAGGACGAGGACTCATCTGTCTGAAACGTCTGTGCCATTCCTTTAGCAAACCCCCCCCCCCCCCCCCCCCCCCCCCATTTCCCCCCCTTTCCCCCCCCGCCCCCACCCAACCCCCTCCCCCCCCCAACCCCGCCTTTGGGCGTTTTTTTTTTCCCCCCTTAACCCCCCCCCTTCCCCCGCCCAAGCCTGTAAAATTTCCGAGTTGGAAAGTGCTTTCGTACATGCTTGCAAACAATTTTTTTTTTTTGGTCCTGTAACAAATCTACTTTCATTATGGTGCATTTTGATGGAGATCCCTTTAAATGCTAGCAAAGGGAAAAATCGGTTTTAAGGGATTTCAGACTTCAGTTGTTGTTTGGCTTTGAGTGACGGTGTAAAAAAACACACACACAAAACACACACACACACACACACACACACACACACACACATATATTAAAAAACCCCCATTATTTAACCCATCCCTAATAAATTTCACCTTTTCGTGCGTGTTTCCCTGCTTGCGTTGGTTGTGTGGTTTTTGCCGTGGTGGTTTTTGGGGCGTTTTTCGTGCCCTGCTTTTTGGTGTGTGTGTTTTCGTGGTGGTGTTGTGTGTGGTGTGTGTGTGTGTGTGTGTGTGGGGGTGTGTGTGTGTGTGTGTGTTGTGGTGCGTTGCGGGGGGTGTTGGGATGGGTGGTGTTTGATACTTTGTTACATTAGTCCCCCGTGTTTTGATGCCGGTTTTTTTATCCCATCTGACATATACGCCCTAAGTTCATTTGAGAAAGGACGCGGTAATTAAACCCCGCTATTTTTATTGTTCAATGTCACTGTTAGCCACCGTGAGGTAGTAATTATGTGGGTTCACAGGCGCTTTTGGAACAGCCGGGTTTGAGTTTTTTTACGTCCCAAACTGAGGCTTATTGGGGAAAAGGGGAGCCCAGGCGGCCTCCCCCCCACCAGCTCCTAAACTATGAAAACTCAAATTTTTGAAGTGTTGCTTTACGTCCACAGAAACCGTGGCTTAATTGGGGACGGGGGCCCCGGCGGGGGAGGGGGTTTTGATTGGGCCAAAGGAAAGAATTTTTTTTTTTGCAAGTTTAAACCCCCCCCCCCCCTTTTTTTTTTGTTTGATGAAACTTTCCTCCCCTAAAAACTTTTTTATCTCTTATACAAAGAATGAAACAAAATCGAAGAGAAAAGGGAAGAAGAAAAAAGAAAAGAAAAGAAGAAGAAGAAGAAGAAGAAGAAGAAAAAAGAAGAAAGAAAAGAAGAAGAAAAGAAAAAAGAAAAGAAAAAAAGAAAAGAAAAAGACGATGAAGACGAAGACGACGACGAAGAAATTCTAAAGCACGATAAACATATTTTAAGTGGTCTATGTATGTGTCTATGTATGTCTATGTATGTGTCGGATCCGATAGCCAGACTACGTCTAAAAAGAGTTAAAATCGCATGCATCCCTGCTCCGTCTGTTTCTCGTTCCTCAGTACAGCCATTTTGTCTCTCGATCTCCCCCCCCCCCCCCCCCCCTTTGCCGCTCACCCCCCTCCTCCCCTAACTGCCAAGCCCACAACAGCTCTCTTTTTTCGTACGTGTCACAGGGGGTTAGCCTCCTCCACGACACCAACAGTCAGCGACAGCATCGCCATCAGTATCAAATGCAACGACCTTCGCCTCGTTTGGATTTATGCCTCTTTGCTTTCACAAGCGGACAGAGCATGACACCGAAGTCTTTTCCTCACCAACCCTACAAGCTGTCGAGCTCCAGCTACGCTCTCTCTGTCCCGCCCCTGTATTCCAGCCCATGTTCCTTCCTTCACTTTACATCCTCACGTCTATACCTCGACCAACACCGAAGTCTTTTCCTCACCAACCCTACTGTCCCGCCCCTGTATTCCAGCCCATGTTCCTTCCTTCTTTTTACATCCTCACGTCTATACCTCGACCAACACCGAAGTCTTTTCCTCACCAACCCTACCTGTCCCCCCCCCCTGTTTTTCCCGCCCTGCCTTCCTTATTTTACATTCACTCATACCCGACCAACCCCCCCCGGGGGAAAAGTTCCTTTTCCCTTTTTCACCAACCCTACAAGCTCTCTTGCGGTTCGAGCTCCAACTACGCTCTCTCTGTCCCGCCCCTGTATTCTAGCCCATGTCTCTTTCCTTCTTTTTACCTCCTCGCAACAGCGTTCTAATTGACTTGGCAAAGATCCTCTGAGATCAGTTAGCGCAACGAAGCTCTTTCCGAGTCAAAGAGCTATGGCTCTGCTCGGTCACAAGCACACAGGAAATGCCAGGAATGGTGGCTTGAAGCAGATTACGGTCGTCTTTGCATTGAAGTCGAACCTTATTGGATGCTGACCTTATACTAAGCCTCTGAATCCGCTCAAGCAAACTGCTTCTTAAATTTTGCGTGACATATCTTTTACGCAGCACCGCCTTTCCTAACTCTTTGTATTTCGCGATCAGGATTTAGTAATACGAAGAAAAAATAAAATCCATTGGCGTTATCTTTGTAAGCTGAACCTATTTACCCGGCATACATGAGAGGGGGAGAGAGAGAGAGAGAGAGGGGGAGAGAAGAGAGAGGGGAGAAAAGAGAGAGGAGGAGAGAGAGAGAGAGGAAGGAGAGAGAGAGAGAGGAGAGAGAGAGAGAGAGAGACATACACGCAGGCACGCACACGCAGGCACGCACACACACACACACACCACACACACACACACACACACACACACAACCACACACACACACACACCACACACACACCACGCAATTATATACACACGCGCGCGCGTGTAGCACCCGTTCACACAGGCACCAGATGTAAAATGTGCAAATGAACTGGTTTGCTAGCTTGTATTATTCTTACACATGACAAGAAAACAGTAAGAAAAGAAAAAGAAAAAGGGATGACAATAATGACCATTATGATAACAGTTAAAAGGAAAACAATCACGAAAATAACAGTAACAAATATACTAAAATCTGCGAAGTGATCTTTAGGGCCAATGAATAAATTCAGCCAGAAAGGAGTGGCCAGAACCGAACAGCTTTTGAAGTAGCTGAAAACCTCTTTGGGGAAGCAGTCTGTTTGGTGCTTGTAATCCAAACAGGATACAACTACGTCAATATCACGATATAATGACGTCATTATTGGCACACACACACACACACACACACACACACACACACACACACACACACACACACACACACACACACACACACACACCACGACCCTCATTGACAACAGATGTGGGAGAGATTCCGAATTCAAAGGAAAGAAAGACAGCAATAATAACTTAGGCGCGCACGTGCACCCCTTTTCATCTGCGATCAGCGTTTTAATTACGACGCGTCAGTTTACAAGATCCTAGAGCTCTTCCTCTCTTGCAAGCCTTTTTTTCTGTGGGGACCAGCTGCGTGCTGACAATATGAAACGAGGACTGTATATAGCCACGGGCGCTCTTGCCTTTGTCTCTTGTCTGCATCGATCATCTTGCGTTTTGCTGCTTCTGTCTCGCATCTGCTTTGATTTTAAATATCAGCAGGTTTTCTGAACGCGCACGAGGCATAGTTTAGAGCACAGCCAGACAGTGTTTAGACCAGCAGGATAACGGCTAGCTCAGCCTATACGAGGTAGGAAACTGCAGTGATGCACTGGAAATGACTCTCCACGCCGCACAAAACTCGATTATCATCATGATGCGATGACTGGCTGGGAAAAAGGACAACAACGACAGCCACTATAATCGGCTTGTGCAAGGGGACATTCTGAGTGTTTTTCAGACACAATATTCGTCTCAGAATTAAGGGATTTACTGGCCAAACCTTGCAGTCGTGCCAACGTTTGGGATCAAGTCCGCCTTAGCCCGATCCACACATTTTGCCGTCCGCTAGTTGACACCACTTCTTCCAAAGCACTTACAGAATAGCTAGCTCACGTGGTTTCATCTATTCTGTCGATGGCCCTCGTGAATTCTCTGACTGCAATTTCGGCGCCCTCAGAACTGGTTCTTACTTGCAGCTGCTTTTTGACATGGGGGGTGGGGGGGGGGGGGGGGGGGGGGGGGGGGGGGCCGGAAGAGGAACTGGCCGCAAGGGAGGTGGTCTGGAGAAGATCGAGGCTGAATGTGGGACCAGCTGCCTCGCGGTGACGGTGAAAGGACATCTGCTGTTCCTGCGGAAGCCGCGTGCACGATTGTGCTCTCGCGGCGTTGTCGTGGTGCAGAATGGACCCACGAAGTCGGAAGACATCCCTCCCTCCTGGGACTGGGCTGCTAATTCCTGCTTGGTCTCAGGGTCGAACTGATATGCTCATGCAATGATGTACCATGCTAATTAAGACCGTCCACAACCTCTTGCTGTGGTTATATAATTGAAGGCGGAGCGAGCCGGTGCTGTCTGTTGGTAGTGTGCAGACACACCGAGGCATCAATAAATGTGGGTCAGGGAAGGTGGAGCGAGCTGGTGCTGTCTGTTGTAGTGTATAGACACACCGATGCAGCAATGAATGGGGTCTGTAGAGAAGGTGGGGCGAGATGGTACTGTTTGTGTTCGTGTATAGACACACTGATGCATCTGTAAATGTGGTCAGAGAAGATGGAGCAAGCTGGTACAGTCTATATATATCTATATCCATATATCTATATCTATATCTATATAAAACACTGATGCGTCTATATACGTGGTCTGCAGAGAAGGTGGAGCGAAATATGGTACTGTCTGTGGTCGTGTATATACAGACATACTGATGCACTGTCTGTGGTCGTGTATATACACACACACTGATGCACTGTCTGATCTGTGGTCGTGTATATACACACACACTGATGCACTGTCTGTGGTCGTGTATATACACACACACTGATGCACTGTCTGTGGTCGTGTATATACACACACACTGATGCACTGTCTGATCTGTGGTCGTGTATATACACACACACTGATGCACTGTCTGTGGTCGTGTATATACACACACACTGATGCACTGTCTGCGGTCGTGTATATACACACACACTGATGCACTGTCTGTGGTCGTGTATATACAGACACACTGATGCACTGTCTGTGGTCGTGTATATACACACACACTGATGCACTGTCTGTGGTCGTGTATATATACACACACACACTGATGCTTCTATAACAGTATAAATGTGGACCACAGAGTAGGTGGAGCGAGAGAGTAATGTTTCTGGTCGCGCGGACACCCTCATGCACAAAGGCTGATTCCGCCGTGCACGTAATAACATTCCTTGCTAGCCTGCCAAGCAGCTTTGCACAGCATGCATTAATTATCGCCCTTCTCTTTTGCAGAATTTGCAACTTTGTGAGGTGCAGCCACCCTCCACCTCCACCACCGTCGCCTTCAACCACCACCACCACCACCCTTCACCCCCCATCCTGTGAGGTTGGCGTTTTGACACGTGTGTTGAATAAAGTCTTCGTGTGTGTGCGTGTGTGTATGTGTGTGTGTGTGTGTGTGTGTGTGTGTGGTGTGTGTGTGGTGTGTGTGGTGTGTGTGGTGTGTTGTTGTGTGTTGTGTGTGTAGAGAGAGAGAGAAGAGAGAGAGAGAGAGAGAGAGAGAGAGAGAGACAAGACAGAGACAGAGACAGAGACAACAGATCAGAGAATGAGAGAAGAGAGAAGAGAGAGAGAGAGAGAGAGAGAGAGGAGAGAGAGAGAGAGAGAGAGAGAGAGAGAGAGAGAGAGAGACAGACAGGACAGACAGACAGACAGACAGAGAGAGAGAGAGAGAGAGAGAGAGAGAGAGAGAGAGAGAGAGAGAGAGAGAGAGAGAGAGAGAGAGAGACAGACAGACAGACAGACAGACAGACAGACAGACAGTCTGTCTCTCTCTCGCCCCCCTCTCTCTCTCTCTCGCCCCCTCTCTCTCTCTCCTGGTTGACTGGGCGTTAAAACACCAAGCTACTACTACTACTACTACTACTACTACTACTACTACTACTACTACTACTACTACTTTCAATCTCTCTCCACCTCCACCACCTCTCTCTCTCCTCCTCCTCTCTCTCTCCCCTCCCATCCTCGCCACCACCCCAACCATATTGACGAGCCCGCTACTTTCTTGCTGTCCAATTAGGATGCCTAAATCAATGGAGGCCTCGGCGTTTCCCCCCCCCCCCCCCCCCCCCCCCCCCCCCGCCCCCCCTCCCCACCTCCGTGCGAGACGCGGCCCCCCCCTCTCTAATGAGTCCATTCAGGTACCCAGGCCGTATGTCGCCCGTCTCTGGCACGGTTCTGCAGCGTGGCCGCCCTGCACCGCTGTAAATGAATTAATTCCCAAACGGCGTGATCCGGCTCGCTCTCGCCAAAAGCCAACGTCCGCCTGAGATCCCTTAATCACTGACTTCCGCTGGCATCAGCGCCTTCAACTGCTGGTCTGCATCTACCCCGCTGGGTCTTCGCCTGTGCCCTGCAACCAGCCCCCTTTCTCTGTCCCCACCCCTCCCCTTCCTTCCCCCTCCCTCCTTCCCCCTCCCTCCTTCCCCCTCTCCACAGACTCCTACCCCCTGTCTCCTTGTTCCTTAGCTCCCCTCCCCCCCCCCCCGCACCCTTCCCCCTCTCCCTCCAAAGACCCCCTTCTCCCTGGCCCTTAGTCCCCCCCCCCCTCCCTCCTTCACAGACCCCACCCCCCTCTCTTCTTGTCCCTTAGCCCCCTCCCCCCTCTCTCCACAGACCCCACCCCCTCTCTCCTTGTCCCTTACCCCCCCCCCCCCTTCCCTCCTCCCCTCTCCCTCCACAGACCCCACCCCACTCTCTCCTTGTCCCTTAGCCCCCCCCTTCCCCCTCCCTCCCTCCACAGACCCCCCTCTTCCTTGTCCTTAGCCCCCCCCCTCCCCCCATCCCACGCACCCCCTTCCCTTCTCCGTCTCACACACACACTCTTGCGTGCCAGGACTGTTCGAGGATTTACATGGCGGCGTGAATTATTACTTTTTTCTTTCTTTCTTTCTTCTTTTCTTCAAGGGTCTTCAGGTTTTGTTGGAGCTGGGTTAGAGATCTACGAAGCAGCCTCTGAAGAATTGGCGAGCGATCGTTTCCTCCCCAGCCCTCCGACTACCCCCCACCGTCTCCACCACATCCCCCCTGTAATGTCCAACTAGCAGATGAAACAATGTTAATTAGCATTATCTCCCTTATAGTGAGTGATATCTGCACATGCGCCGGTACTCAGCAACTTGATATACACAAAACATGCACAGCGACACTAACTGGAAGAAGAAAAAAACAACCGCCCACCTAACCGTGATCTGGAGTTGCAACGGACAGAGCTGGTGCAAGACACCAAAGCCTTGATGGTGCAAGACCCCCCCACCCCCCCCCCCCCCCCCCCCCCCCCCCCCCCCCCCCGCCACCCTTTGGCATCACTACCCCTTGAACTGATTCGTTTCAAGTCTCATCATGTGTTATAACTATAATTACCGTCGATTGAAATACGAGGCGGCTTTGGTGACGAAAGAGAAAGTGTGTTAGGAAGGCGTCCACTGAGTGGAACTCTTTGGTGTGTTGTAGATCTAATAATAATAATAATGGGCATTTCTATGGCGCATGATCCCTAGCAAGATCTAGGGCACAATGCGCCGTACAAAAAGCTGCCGAAAAATGTATAAACACATACAATGGACAAAATAAAAAGGTTTCAGGCCATACGACCGCCAGCCACGCAAGAATTTACACTGATGCAGCGATTTCAGTAAATAAACCAAAGTTGTCAGTATAACCAAAACATGACCATGCAAACTCTGATTTGTGCACACATGTTGCAGTTCTTTCAGCAACTGTGATGCCGACGGGTCGAAATGTATATATCTGCATACACCGCAAGCCATTTAAAGTGGCAAGGCAAAAATACGGCAGGGAAATACTGGAGGGGAAAGGGAAGTAAAAAGGAGGTCAGGGTGGGGGATAGGGATACCCCCCACTCTCGTTTTCCCCCTCTCCCCCCCCCCCCCCTTTCCCGGAAGTAACTAGGTGTTTTACGCCCTGTCAACCATTACGGCTATATCAGGGCGATCCCCTTTCCCGAAAAGATTTTTTTTACAAGACATTGAGTTAAGTGGAGCGGGTGGGAGTGGGACATGGACAAAAACAAATAAACAAACAACACCACCACACCACCACCACCACCAACAACAACAACAAAAACTCCACCACCACCACCACTTCCCCTACTCCCGACATATTACTCCTAAAAAACATACCATACAAAAATCTGAAACAAGAATGACTGCTAGCGTTCTTAACTGTTGTTTAAGTGTCGTTTTGTAGCTTGACAAAGGGGATTACCCGGAATATTTGCATATTGTGTGTCTGTGTCATAGAGAATAAGCGTGCTTTTGAACCTTTTATGTGTTTAGATACTATAGAAAGTTATGGCCGGGAAAGGAGTGGGACATGGGAATGGGATATCCCCTCCCCCACTTCCCTGACTCCCAACATACTCCTAAAACATACTATACAAAGCTACGTTACGGCCGGGAAAAGAGTGGGACATGGAAAAGGGATACACCCCCTCCCCCACTCCCCGACTCACAACATACTCCTAAAACATACTATGCAAAGTTATGGCAGGGAAAGGAGTGGGACATGGAAAAGGGATACCCCATCCCCCACCTCCCCGACTCCCAGCACTGATACTCCCCAAATTGATACTATTCAGTTATGTTGAAAGGAGTGGCGGGACTGACGTTGAAAAGCTACCCCCCCCCCCTCCCCTTCCGTTTCTTCGACTCCCATCACAGTCCCCAGATACTACACAGATTTCTGTGGAAGGGAGTGGGGCATAGAAATGGAAAACATCTCTTTTTCCCCGACTCGAATCACATCCCCCAAAATTCTAAAATCCTGTACAGAAAAATGTGGACTGGAATGGGGCATGGAAATGAAAAACCTTTCATTTTCCCGACTCGAATCACATCCCGAAAAAGCTAAAATATTGTACAGAAGTATGTGGAAGGGAGTGGGGCATGGAAATGGAAAACCTTTCTCCCCGACTCGAATAATATCCCGAAAAAGCTACAATACTGTACAGAAGTATGTGGACTGGAGTGGGGCATGGGAATGGAAAACATATCTTTTTCTCAGACTCGAATCACATCCCGAAAAAGCTAAAATACTGTACAGAAGTATGTGGAAAAATGTGGGGCATGGAAATGGAAAACAACTCTTTTTCCCCGACTCGAATCACATCGGAAAAATGCTAAAATACTGTACAGAAGTATGTGGACTGGAACGGGAAAGGGGTCTAGCTGCCTGCACAAAAAAAGGGGGGAAAAGGAATAAGCTAGCTCCCCTCTTTCCTGACTCCCATCGCATCCCGAAAGAGATAAATATATACTATACAGAGCTGAGCTGAAAGGGGGGCGGAGACGTTTCTGACTTAAGAGCAAAATCAACATCACTCGCCCCCTGAGGTTCAGCTCTTCACCGTCCACACGTTTCCGCCCGAAGCAAATCACTAAGGCCGTCAACTCTAAAGGTTGTTTCCACGAGAGAGAGAGAGAGAGAGATAGAGAGACGGAGATGACGAGAGAGAGAGAGAGAGAGAGAGAGAGAGAGAGAGAGAGAGAGAGAGAGAGAGAGAGAGACAGACAGACAGACAGACAGACAGACAGACAGACAGACAGACAGACAGAGACAGAGAGAGAGGAGAGGAGGAGAGGAGAGAGAGAGAGAGAGAGAGAGAGAGAGAGAGAGAGAGAGAGAGAGAGAGAGGAGAGAGAGAGAGAGAGAGAGAGAGAGAGAGAGAGAGAGAGAAGAAGAAGAGAAGAGACAGAAGACGACAGAAGACAGACAGACAGCGAGACAGAAGAAGAAGCAGAGAAGAGAGAGAGAGAGAGAGAGAGAGAGAGAGAGAGAGAGAGAGAGAGAGAGAGAGAGAGAGAGAGAGAGAGAGAGAGAAGAGACAGAGACAGAGGACAGAGAGACGAGAAGAGAGCAGAGAGACAGAGAGAGACAGAGAGAGACAGACAGACAGACAGAGCAGAGAGAGGGGGAGAGAGAGAGAGAGGAGAGAGAGAGAGAGAGAGAGAGAGAGAGAGAGAGAGAGAGAGAGAGAGAGAGAGAGAGAGAGAGAGAGAGAGACGAGACAGAGAGACAGAGAGACAGACAGACAGACAGACAGACAGACAGAGACAGAGGGGAGGAGAGGGAGGGAGGAGAGGGAGGAGGGAGAGAGAGAGAGAGAGAGAGAGAGAGAGAGAGAGAGAGAGAGAGAGAGAGAGAGAGAGAGAGAGAGAGAGAGAGAGAGAGAGAGAGCGTGCGTGCGTGCGTGCGTGCGTGCGTGCGTGCGTGCGTGCGTGCGTGCGTGCGTGCGTGTGTGTGTGTGTGTGTGTGTGATATCCAGCTATGACCTGTCCATCGCAACAAACAGCGTATACTACTCAAAATTATCGATCAATCCTGTGCTATATTAACTTATCCAGTTCCCCGAACGAGAGGACATAAAACCTCTTCCCTGTTGCTTCTCATCCGCAGAATTATATATATATATATATATATATATATATATATACAGATTATATACATAAAATCACACAAATAGAGAGAGGCATAATCGAAACAAAGCTGACCCTTCACCAAGGAAAACATGCATCGTCTGCTGGTATAATATCCCTGTGAATATGGTCAGGACCACAGTAAGAACACTCCGCCGCACAGAGCAAACAGCGACGGATCAAAGCACCGAGGGGACTCAACCAACACGATCGGCGTTGACTCTTGAGGACAAACAAGACCGGACGGACGACTGGGCAGTTGGTTTCTATTATTCACACAAGGGCCCACGCCTCACCACTCCATCATCCGCTGACGACCTCAATTCCAGAGAATGGTCCACACGGCGATCAATGCCCTCTACCATTGATCCTCCGGCCGTCACAAGTGGCCCAGCGGACGAGACGGTAGTACGTCGGGCCGCTGGGTTTAGTGGCCATCGATGCATGGACATATCCGTCCTTTTTGTTTCTTTGTCCGCTTCTTCTTTTTCTCTTTTTCAGTCTTCGATCCCTTCTTTTTTCCTCCCTTCTGCCTCCTCTTTTTCTCTTTCCAGTCTTCTAACCCTCCTTTTTTTTTTCTCTCTCTCTCCTTCTGCTTCTTCTTTTTCTTTCTTCAGTCTTCTATCCCTCCTTCCCCCATTCTGCCTCTTCTTTTTCTCTTTTCAGTCTTCTATTCCTCCTTTCTGTTTCTTCGTCTGCTTCTTCTTTTTTCTTTTCTCAGTCTTCGATCCCTCCTTTTTTCCTCCCCTGCTCCTTCTTTTTTCTCTTTTCAGTCTTCTAACCCTCCTTTTTTCTTTCTCTCCTTCTGCTTCTTCTTTTCCTCTTTTCCGTCTTCCATCCTTCCTTCTTTCCCCTTCTGCTTCTTCTTTATCTCCTTTGAATCTTCTTTAAACCGGTGTCACCATTTTCTCCACTTTTACAGTGTGCATGCATCGCAGTTTGTTTTCCT
>JABMCL010002115.1:65000-67500 GCA_018857735.1 Alviniconcha marisindica | reverse complement strand
TATATATATATATATATACCGCCATTGCAACTCTTGGGGCTTTGGTAACCTGCCACAAAAATATTTTTTTTTTATAACCGTGTCCTTACGGCAGGATTGCAAACGAAACGCCGACAAGAGTTTGACAATTGTTTCTTTTTCTCAGGAGCTTGACCGTACGGAGTTTAGTGTGAGCCCGGGAGCAGCTTTAGGTGCTGAGACAGAGAGACCGCTGAAGCGATCTGCGCCAATCTGAGGGTCAGACTTCAATGCAGTCAGAGGCCATTAATTAATGCACGTATTAGCTGCAGATAGTCTACCTTGTTTCCCCATCATTGCTGCAGTCTACGGCTTGTTTCCCTATCTTTGCTGTGGTCTTCTTTGTTTTCACCATCTTTGCAGCTATCGCCCTGATATAACCGTAATGGCTGACTGGGCGTAAATCACTAAGTTACTTACTTAATTGTTTCTCACATCTTTGTTGCAGTCTACTTTGTTTCCCCCATCTGTGCTGTGGTCTACATTGTCCCCTTCTTTGCCGCCGTCTACCTTGTTTCCCTCATCTCTGCTGCAGTCTGCCTTGTTTGCCCATCTTTGCTGCAGTCTACTTTGTTTCCCTCATATTTGTTGCGGTCTACTTTGTCCTCCTTCTTTGGTGCAGTCTACCTTGATTTCACCATCTTTGCAGCTGTCTATCGCCCTAATATAACCGTAATGGTTGACTGGGCGTAAAACACCAAGTTATTTTCTTACTTGCTGCAGAGTACGTTATTTCCCCCCATCTTTGTTGAGGTCTACATTGTTCCCCGCATCTCTGCTGCAGTCTACCATGTTTCCTCCATCTTTGTTGGGGTCTACATTGTTTACCCTATCTTTGCTGCAGTCGCTTTGTTTCTCCCATCTTTGTTTCGGTCTACCTTGTTCCCCCCCATCGGACGGCATATAGAAAGTAGGTTTCTGCCACAGAAGAAGAACATGAATAATTCAGTTGCACTGCATGGCGTTCGGACCCATTTCGGGCTCGTGCCTGCCGCAGAAACCTTTGTTCCGAAGGTCAGTATAGCGCCGTGCAGGACAGAGAATCCGGGCTGAGGACAGGAAAAAGACACAATCCCCGCAGTGCCAAATTCAATACGAACCATACATGGCGGGAGGAATCGGTTTGCACGCATCTCACTGTCCACACCGCGCTGACACAGAATGCTCACTTGACTGTTCCTCTCTGGGTCGGGTGAGAATTAACCCATTTATACCCACCGTCCCATATTCAGGACGCATAACTGGTTTTGTTAGTCGGATTCAGCCGGTAATTTTGGCGTTCTGCTGACACTGACCTCTGAAGAGGGACTGTCTTTAGTCAAAGAAGAGATGGTTGAGTATTTCCCACCTGTTGTTTTTTGGAGGAGGCCACCGTTTGCACGAAAGGGAATGCCTTTTGCATCAGGGTAATTAGTGTTAAAATCTCTGGGCAGATATGGGTTAACAGGTCGTGCGTGCTCGGTGACGGTATATATATATATAATACATACCGTCACGGACATTGGAGTGAGATGCAAAAACGCCCAGAGGCTACTGCATGCTGTCGTCAGCATATAGAACTTGGCAAGGCCTCATGTATTGCCTCCCTTCCCTGTGGGGTCACGTGACAGTGGCGCCTTCGTTCCCCCTGCCCCCCCCCCCCCCCCCCCCCCCCCAAGAAAAGAAGAAAAAATACTACCCCCGGGCCCTCCATGTTAGCCAAGGGACCGCGAGGTTTGCAATAATCAATCACACCCACAGCCTAGTTAGCTCCCCAATCAATATGCTCGTCTAGGAGTTCGCCTTTCACCCAAAACGGGAGACGTTTCCGGAAATAAACTCAGCCGTGAAGAGGGAAAAATCGTTTCGGAGCTCTCGAATGTTAGAAAGCAGCAAGTCTATCCCGACTCCGTCAAAGCTGAAATACTCGGTACAGAGCTCTATTAGCAACGACGAATGCTATTGAAAGGAAGAACGTGCAGCAGGCCTCTCAGAGGTCAGGAGCTGTGTGAAAGTCGAGGTGACCGTCCAGGGCTCCCTGTCCCTAACAGACCTTATGGTCTCTGTGGACGTCAAGCAACACTGAACTTGAACACCCACCGATCAGAGCTCAGGAGCTGTGTGAAAGTCGAGGTGGCCGTCCAGGGCTCCCTGTCCCTAAAACAGACCTTATGGTCTCTGTGGACGTCAAGCAACACTGATCGAACACCCACCGATCAGAGCTCAGGAGCTGTGTGAAAGTCGAGGTGGCCGTCCAGGGCTCCCTGTCCCTAACAGTCCGTACGATCTCTGTGGACGTAAAGCAACGTTGAACTCACGAATTCAAAGCTCATGGGCTGTGTGAAAGTCGAGGTGGTCGTCCTGGGCTCCCCGTCCCTAACTGTCCTTATGGTCTATGTGGACTTAAAGAAACACCGAACAGCCACCGAACAGAGCCCAGGAGCTGTGTGAAAGTCGAGGTGGCCATTCTGGGCTCCCCGTCCCTAATAGTCCGTACAGTCTC
>JABMCL010002115.1:57500-60000 GCA_018857735.1 Alviniconcha marisindica | reverse complement strand
AGACAAGTAGGCTGGTAGATTTGTTAGGCAGATAGACAAGTAGGCTGGTCAGATTTGTTAGGCAGATAGACAAGTAGGCTGGTAGACTTGTTAGGCAGATAGACAAGTAGGCTGGTAGATTTGTTAGGCAGAAGATAGACAAGTAGGCTGGTAGACTTGTTAGGCGAAGATAGACAAGTAGGCTGGTAGACTTGTTAGGCAGATAGACAAGTAGGCTGGTAGATTTGTTAGGCAGAAGATAGACAAGTAGGCTGGCAGACTTGTTAGGCAGATAGACAAGTAGGCTGGTAGATTTGTTAGGCAGACAGACAAGTAGGCTGGTAGACTTGTTAGGCAAATAGACAAGTAGGCTGGTAGATTTGTTAGGCAGACAGACACGTACGACGGCAGCCTTGTTAGGCAGAAAGACAAGAAGGTTAGCAGGCTGGCATGACGGCACTGGCCAGGCAGATAGATACTGAGGGATAGATACAGAAACAGACAGACAACCAGGCACACACAGAGACAAAGAGGAGAGGGGTAAGGGGGAGAGGAGGGGGGAGGGGGCTGGAACACGAAAGCTTTATTTTACCAGGTTTGTAGTACAGGTGGGGGTGAGAGAGAGAGAGAGAGAGAGAGAGAGAGAGAGAGAGAGAGAGAGAGAGAGAGAGAGAGAGAGAGAGAGAGAGAGAGAGAGAGAGAGAGAGAGAGAGAGAGGGATTAATTCGTGCCTACGAGCCGAAAGGCTTATGGCAATCCCATCTCAAGCTGACATCACATGACGATGACGTAAGCAAGCAGTGCGTGTCACCTGTGTGCACCTCTCTGCCTTTCACACACGTCAGTATATCTCCTTGTTCACCCTCCGGCTTTTTTTTCGGTAACTGAAACTGAAACTCTCATGCCCCACATACCCATCGATCGAGCACGCAGGCTGTTAACGCCATACGCTCTTTACCTGCACTGATAAAAGCTACAGACACTGACAGAATCTAGGGCACTTCCATAAGGACACGTTTTGTCACCACGATTCGTTTTGTCACCACGGCACGTTTTGTCACCACGGCACGTTTTGTCACCAAGATGACAAGACGAGCAGCGATGCCGGCACGTTTTGTCACCAACAACAGGGTGACAAATCGTGCAGCTAGTGTACCTTTTTAACTTGGATATGTCGTATATGATAGAGACATTTAGTGTGTGTGTGTGTGTGTATGTGTGTGTGTGTGTGTGTGTGTGTGTGTGTGTGTGTGTGTGTGTGTGTGCTTGCATGCGTGCGTGCGTGCGTGCGTGCGTGCGTGCGTGCGTGCGTGCGTGCGTGCGTGCGTGTGTGTGTGTGTGTGTGTGACTGCCTTTCACACACGTCAGTATATCTCCTTGTTCACCCTCCGGCTTTTTTTCTCAGCCATGTGTGTGTGGTGTGTGTGTGTGTGTGTGTGTGTGTGTGTGTGTGTGTGTGTGTGTGTGTGTGTGTGTGTGTGGAGTGTGTGTGTGTGTGTTAATCAAAGAACCGTAACCCTTTTTGAGTTAAATAGCAAAACATTTGAAACAAAGATGACAGCCAACGTTTTGAGAGAAAAACAAAATAGTGTCCTTCCACTTTGATTTAGCCATCTTCAGTTAGGATCCGACTTCCTACTTTAATTCTAACGCTAGTGTGCGGTGCAAGCAGCAGTTAAGGCCAGCAGACAGTGAAATAACTTCCAGTGGTTGAAGAAAAACGATCGGCGGGGTTTTATTGTAGTTTGGAGGATCAAAGTAGTGGTCGGGATCGGGAGTGACGGTCTGCAAAAGAACTACGACCGCATTGTCTACATGGCCAGTAGCTGAGAGTAGCTGGGAAAATAATGATTAGCAATACGAACACACACACACACACACACACACACACACACACACACACACACACACACACACACACACACACACACACACACGACACACACACACACAAAACAACTTGTCAGGCGCTTAATCATTGTGATATATCAAATTCACTAGCCGAGGTACAATGAAACATTCTGACAAAAAACAGTCATCACGCCCAAAGGTAGCCGTCTACGTTTACCTTTTGGTTTAAAGAAAGTTTATTTACATTCATGAAAATATGGACAATCAAAATCATTGTATGAGCATTAAACAAGCTAGGCTTATAGTAAATGCTCACAAACATAATTTACTAATTAATTCATTTTGCAACAACGGGTATGTATGTTTATATTAAACAACATGAAAACAACGACAAAAATCAATCAAAAATCAAAACAAGAGAGAGAGAGAGAGAGAGAGAGAGAGAGAGAGAGAGAGAGAGAGAGAGAGAGAGAGAGAGAGAGAGAGAGATGAGAGGTGCTCTTATGCGCTGCCAGTAACTATTTATTTGAGTTTGTCATTCCATGGAAAAACGGCCGGACTGGGTAATGAAGTCTTGGACAGCTTTAAATATTAATGAGTTCATATTGTTTGATATGTTTGCCTTCAGCTTCATCAAACCATACATATCATTCCATCAAAGCTATGTGCA
>JABMCL010002115.1:47500-55000 GCA_018857735.1 Alviniconcha marisindica | reverse complement strand
ACACCACACACCCTCCCTCTCTCTCGCTCTCTCTCTCTCTCTCCCTCTCTACTCACACTCACACACACACACACACACACACACACAACACACACACACACACACACACACACACACACACACACACACACACACAAACGCGCGCGCGCGCGCGCACGCATATCAAAACAAAAAGAAAAAAGATATATTGAGGGAAGCGGTGGAAGAAAAGAGAAACAATAGTTAATCCTAGCAACGGAAGAGTAATCCACAGATGTTTTTGGTATCAAATCGATGCAGGGCCTAGTACAGTTGTGTTCACTTCTGATCTTAAGAAAAGTAAGCCGTATATTTGAGAGAGAGAGAGAGAGAGAGAGAGAGAGAGAGAGAGAGAGAGAGAGAGAGAGAGAGAGAGAGAGAGAGAGAGAGAGGCTTATGCGTGTTTCGTGTCTCTAGCTAGCTGCCTTTTAGAAATAATTTACGATCGCTGCCTTTGCAGCAAAAAAGATCTGTGAACGAGCGGCCGCAGCGTGCTGGAGACTGCATCAAAAGACAGGGCACAGGGTACAAACACAAAGTCAGAGAAACTGGACTCGCTGTACTGAAGTTTTAGCTAATGAACTGATGTGAAGTCTTAGCTAATGAACTGACGTGAAGTCTTAGCTACTGGACTAACCAAACTGAAATCTTAGCTACTAAATTCATCTCAATGAAGTCTCAGCAACTGGACGAACTAAACTGGCGTTTTTGCAACTGGCAATTGGACAAGCCAAACTGAAGTCGTAGCAACTGCACCAACCAAACTGAAGTATTAGCAACTGGACTAACCAAACTGAAGTCGTAGCAACTGCAAAGTCAGAGAAACTGGACTCGCTGTACTGAAGTTTTAGCTAATGAACTGATGTGAAGTCTTAGCTAATGAACTGACGTGAAGTCTTAGCTACTGGACTAACCAAACTGAAATCTTAGCTACTAAATTCATCTCAATGAAGTCTCAGCAACTGGACGAACTAAACTGGCGTTTTTGCAACTGGCAACTGGACAAACCAAACTGAAGTCGTAGCAACTGGACTGCAACTGGACTAACCAAACTGAAGTCGTAGCAAACTGTAGTCTTACCAACTGCACTAACCAAACTAAGTCTTAGCAACTGGACTAACCAAACTGAAGTTTTCGCAGCTGGACTAACCAAACTGAAGTCGTAGCAACTGCACTACCCAAACTGAAGTCGTAGCAACTGGACTGCAACTGGACTAACCAAACTGAAGTCGTAGCAATTGGAGAAGCCAAACTGAAGTCGTAGCAACTGCACCAACCAAACTGAAGTATTAGCAACTGGACTAACCAAACTGAAGTCGTAGCAACTGCACTATCCAAACTGAAATATTAGCAACTGGACTAACCAATCTGAAGTTGTAGCAGCTGCACTAATCAAACTGAAGTCTTCGCAACTGCACTAACCACACTGAAGTCGTAGCAACTGCACTAACCAAACTGAAGTCTTAGCAACTGGACTAACCAAACTGAAGTCGTAGCAGCTGCACTAACCAAACTGAAGTCGCATAGCAACTGGACTGCAACTGGACTAACCAAACTGAAGTCGTAGCAACTGAACAAACTAAACTGAAGTCGTAGCAACTGGACTAACCAAACTTAACTCACGACACCTGGACAAACCAAACTGAAGTGTAAGCAGCTGGAATGACCAAATTGAAGTCGTAGCAACCGGATCGTGGAATAACTACAACGCAGTTACGGCAGCTGGACTAGACAAATCAAAGTCTTAGCAACTGGACTAACCAAACGGAAGTCATGGCAACCGGACTAACTACACTGAAGTCATAGCAACCGGACTAACAAAGATGAAGTCACGGCAACCGGACTAACCAAGCAGAAGTCACGACAACTGGACTAACCAAACAGAAGTCAACCGGACTGACCAAACTGAAGTCTAAACAACTGGAATAACCAAATTAAAGTCTTAGCAACCGGATGATCCGAACTGAAGTCACAGCAACAGGACTAACTAAATCAAATCTTCCAGTAGTCTGATGGGGCGGGGATAGCTCAGTGGTTAGAGCGCCGGACTCGTGATTGAAAGGTCGCGGGTTCGAATCCCTGCTGGAGCGGCGGGAGAATTTTCTTCTCCAGGGTCGACTTTTTGTGCTGACTCTTATTTCGTATCCGTTCCACCCCCGTGCCCGTGTTACCGCAGTAGCACGTAAAAGATCCCGGTCATTCTGCCAAAAGTGCATGTGGCAGGTTACAGCTAAACACGCATACACCTTACGTATGTGGCTTTGCATGAAGTGACATGGTGCATGGTTGTATGGTGTACACAGGCCTGCACTGTAAGTACACCACTTCAGTGGATATTTAAAAAAAAAAAAAAAAGAGAGAGAGAAAAAAGAAAAAAAAAAAAAAACGCGCTATAAAGCTAATCACTCATGTAGAACCACATGCGAGCGCAGTGAGTCTGCTCAAGAGAGCGGAGAATAGCGCTATATAAGCGATCATCAATCAAATCCAAACATATAAATAAATAAAAGAACGCCATCTGTTATGACAAAACACAACGTGCGAATTGTTGGGATAGGCCCACTATTCAAGATACAAATCAACACGGTTAAACGGTGAAAATGGGATGTAGACACTAATCTGAATCAGGTTCAGCTGTTTGGTTCTGTTGTTTTGATGTCCAGTTTGATAGCTTGAAAAAAGGGCCTACCCAGAAAATTCGTATGTTGTGTTGTGTCATAATAAATAGCCTTATTTCCAACCATTTTTAATGTATGGATCTTGTTTTAGAACGACTGCAGTCATTCGATCGTTTTTTTAATCAAGCTAAAGTCAAGGAAAGTAGACTAACATAAAAAGTCAGGGAATCTGCGCGGACTCACCAACATGAAGTAACAGAATTCCATCAAAAAAGTAACTGTAGCCTAAGGTTTGACTTCATTGATATTCTCTGCCCTATTTTCCAAAAGAAATTAACCTCGCCAGAATTAGGCTCAGGAAAACGGATCGGCCAAAACGAAGCCACAGAATCTGGATTTGACCAAAATGAAGTTACGGAGACAGCATGACCTGCAGTCACTGAAATGAGATCTTAACAACTGGATTAGCCAAAATGAAGTTACGGAGATTATATAAACTGGAGTAACTAAAATAGACCCCAACAACTGGGCTCGCTGAAACAAAGTTATAGAAAGTTATCGGAACTAGACTTGCCTGTCTGAAGCTTATACAATAAATAGCGCGCTCGCGCGCGCGCACACACACACACACACACACACACACACACACACACACACACACACCACACACGCACACGCGCGCGCGCGCTGCGCACCGCGCACTCACACCACCACACGACGCACGCACAACAAACACACACACACGCGCACGCACCACGCACAACCACACAAGCACAACAACACAACGCACACAACACACACACACCACGCACGCACCACACGCACACACACACACACACCACACACACACACACACCACGCACCACACCAAACGCACGCACACACACACACACCACACACATCCCCACACGCACACACACACAACACACACACACACCCACACACACACACACACCACACCACACACAAGCACACCACCAACACACCCACACACACACACACACACACACACACACACACCACACACACACACACACAAGTAGGAATAATGATGCTCACAGCAACAACAACAAACACAAAAGAAAACAGCTACAACAACAACAACAACAGCAACACGAAACAACGGTTATCATCATCATCATCGTCGTCAGCATTATCAACATCAGCATCAAGCTTCAATGGCAGTCGACAGAAAACGGTTTACGCGAAATAAATCAATGAAGCCCAGAGCAAAAACCACAAGTAGGCTTCTACGACTATTTCAGTTACCGGAGATTTGCCTCGAACAGTTTCTGTTGCTGAAAACACGCATGACGAGTTGATGTACATACACATCGAGTACTAAGCGTATATATATATAAAGGACGCATCATCGCATAATATTATATTATGGGTGTACAGCATCTGATTATAAAATCACTCCCCGCTCCCGCCCCCTTCTCAAAAGCCACGTTAGCTGGATAAACAGCGTGCACCAGCTGTTTCAGTTTCTGGTAACTGACAGGTAGTCACATAACCATTCAACTTTTATGAATAAATATCTCTGTATGGCAACTCGGTGTCGACGGCTGTTGTTAATATCCTACACACACACCACACACACACACACACAACACAACACACACACACACCACAACACGCACACACACACACACACATAAATATTATATATATATATATATTATATATATATATATATATATATTATATATATATATAGTATATATATAATATATATAGTTTCATGCTCATAGTTTATGTTAAGTCAAGAACACTGAGAAAGAACTTTATATTAGAACACTTTGCCTGAAAAAAAGGACAGAGAGAGAAGAGGAGAGAGAGAGAGAGAGAGAGAGAGAGAGAGAGAGAGAGAGAGAGAGAGAGAGAGAGTACTTTATTACACAAGGATAAAGATTAAGCACAAGTCGGCTTTTTTACAAATTGTCCTCGAGGAGAGGAGGAAGAGAGAGAGAGAGAGAGAGGAGAGAGAGAGAGAGAGAGGAGAGGAGAGGAGAGAGAGAGAGAGAGAGGAGAGAGAGAAGAGACAGAGACAGAGAGAGAGAGAGAGGAGACAGAGAGAGAGAGACGACAAGAACAGAAGACAGAAGAGGAGATAGAGAGGAGAGAGAGGACGAGAGAGAGAGACTGAGGAAGAAGGGGAGCGAAAGAGAAGACAGAGAGACAGAGAGACAGAGAGACAGAGAGACAGACAGACAGAGACAGACAGACAGACAGAGACAGAGACAGAGACAGAGACAGACAGACAGACAGACAGAGACAGAGACAGAAACCGAAAACTTTCAGACTTTTCACAACTGTAATGCTAATATGCTGGAATTACACACACGGATACGTCCATCAATATCGTTCAATATTAATCAAGCAGGCCAGTAAAGAGTTACGCCAAGCCAAACGGCGTGTGCCGCTTGCTCAAATAAGTAACGCTAACACGTACGAGACCACAGCCAAATACAGGCCGAAGGTCGGTAAAAAACCCCACAAAAAGGCTAATAGGACTGGCATGTTTGAAGGGTTCTTCAAATACCTTGAACATGATGGGTGCTGACATAAACAAACTTGGCTCTTTTATCCCCAGTCGTGTTGAGTTATGACAACTGAAGGGCTTCACGACTGAACATCTCCATGTATTTCCGACATCTCGTATCATACAACACCCCAACCCGCCCCCCCCCCCTCCACCCCCTTCTAACCCCCCCCCCCCCCTCTGGCGTTTAGTTTCGTTTATTTCGGGATTTCTAACTGAAGCAGAAAAGACTGATCGATTTTTGATTTTTGATATGTAACACCGGGCCAAACGGGCAGGTCGTACAGTATCATAAAATGATTGAAGTATGTTGACTTGACCTGACTAGACTAGACTTGACTATCAGATGGAAACTACGCAGTTCACCACACGCAGGTAAAAGGTATGATTCACTGTTCGAAACGCACACTACTTTACTTTGTCAGAGAGGTGGAGAAGAAAAAAATATGAAGTTAAGTTGAATGAACAATGATGCCACATTTATTAAAGTTCTGAAGGAAGAATTCCTGTCAGCAAAAGGACAACAACAACAACAACAACACACACACACACACACATACACACACACACACACACACACACACACACACACACACACACACACACACACACACACACACACACACACACACGCACACACACACACACACTCACACACAGAATTCCTGTCAGCAAAAAGGACAACAACAACAACAACAACACACACCCACACCCACACCCACAAGCAAACAACAACAAAAATACTTTATTCTGGCTTGCAGTGGGCTTAAAAAGAGAACATATGGCAGCTCTGTAGTCTCATCAGAAGAGAAACTAAATTTCTGCGTCCGCGGTACCCTATCTTGTAGAATGCCGCCGGGAGGAGCATGTCTGGCAGGGGTGGGAGTGGGAGTGGTGTGAAAACGGAGGAGGAGGAGAGAATGCAATTTGCTGCAACCCCACACCCCACTCACACCCCATCCGCGCCATCCTCATCGCAACTGGTTTAATACAATACAATACAATACAATACAATACAACTGTATTGCCAAATGTCAATACAATTGCACCTTAAACAAACCTTACCCAAGCCAAACTGTCAGTCTCCACTTCATTTCTCTACGAAGGGACCTAACGAACAAAATAACAGCCCCACGAATCGAGATCTGCATTAAAAGAAAAAGAAAAGAAAGAAAGAAAAAGAAAAAAGAAAAAAGAAAAAAAGAAAAGAAAGAAAAAAGAAAGAAAAAAAGAAAGAAAAGAAAAGAAGGAAAGAAAGAAAGAAAACGAAGGGGGAAGAAAAAGAAAAAAAAGGGCGGGGGGGGGGGGGGGGGGGGGAGAAGAAGAGAGAGAAAAAGAAAGAAAAAGAAAAGAAAAAAGAGAAGGAAAAGAAAAAGAAAAAAAGAAGAAAAACATTACGAAGAAAACGGTGTTAGCCTACAGACAGATTTCGTTTCTGTTCTGGAAGCAAAGATGGGCGGCAAGGTGCATAATTCGCCGAATCTGGGGGAGAGAGACAAGGGCTATTGTTTGAGAAAATACGGCACAGGATGTCCAAGACAGAGAAGCCCGCTCCGGCTGTTTGGACGATCGATTCGGCGCTGCTGTGATGCAGGCCATGTTGTAGACAGAGACAGAGGGTAGGGGGGGGGGTGGAAGAGAGAGAGAGAGAGAGAGAGAGAGAGAGAGAAGAGAGAGAGAGGACCGAGGTAGAGAGACGAGAGGAGATGGAGAGAAGTGATTTGAGAGAGAGAGAGAGAGAGAGAGAGAAGAAGAAGAAGAAGAAGAAGAGAAGAGGAGAAGAAGAAGAAGAAGAAGACGAAGAAAAAGATTAAAGAAAGAGATGGAATGACTAATATAACGTAGAGATGCGAGGTACAAGATGCACACAAAATATCCATTGAAGCGGAACTACACCCAGAGAAGCGCAATTAACGCACCACTGGTGTTATTCAATTACCTTAGCGACGAAGTTGAAAGAAGAAGATGGGGGAGAAAACACACACACACACACACACACACACACACACACACACACACACACACACACACACACACAGAGAAAGGAAGATTACCTTTAAAAAAAAAATGTCAGTCCACAAGACACACCCGCGTCTACACTACAGACATGGCCACGAGCAGTTGGGCCAGCCATGCATGCAGCCACCCGACCTACAAAATTAGCTACCAAGTGTCTATAATTATTGTCAACGAATGATTCAGCCTGCCTGGACTTGAGTATAAACCTCATCAACAGGAACCCGCCATCCATCCCAAACCCAGACAGCCACCTCCTCAATGCATGCACTAGCTGCATGAACACGAGGAAGACTTTGGAAC
>JABMCL010002115.1:37500-40000 GCA_018857735.1 Alviniconcha marisindica | reverse complement strand
TCTTCTTCAGCAGCGGAGCACACAACTTGTTGCCCATGGTTACCACGTCATCGACACGTGGGTCCAGCAAGCTCACCCACTAATCCAGTGACCACAGCTCACTCACGAGGACTCTGAGAGTAGTAGCCTGCTCGGGCAGATCGCAGTCCACCTATCCACGCAACGGGCACATACTGAGCACGCAGAACTTTAGACAAGTTTCGCTGGGAGGCCAGCTAGTCCACTAATCCTTGGATCTAACACACGTCGAATCCATGAAGAATTTAGTGGAAGGAGGCTTCCTTCGCAAGTCAGTCAACTAATTAATCCTTGGGACTGAGACACGTGTATCATCCATGAACCATTACACAAGAAAACTCACATCTCTCGAAAGTTTTTTTCTTCTTCAAGTTAATCCACGTAACGAGCACACGATCTCACAGAAACGAAACAGAGATCTTCCTTGCCCAGTTTAGGACACGCTTGTCCACGAGGTCTGTGAAGAAACAGTTAGGGAGAGTCGGTGGTGCAGAGCAAGAGCACTCGCTTTTGAAAGCCAAAAGTTAAGCACGATCCAGCGTGGTATGCTTCGCACCCGCCCTGAGATTGCTCTGGAGTCAAATTCTGTGCCGACTCTTACAAAAGTCCTTCGGATGAGACTATAAACCGAGGTCTCCCGCGTGTATACACATACAAAAAAAGATCACATACGCGCGATGAAGATCCTGCAGTCCGTGTCGGAGTTCGGTGGACTATGGCAGTAACAATATAACCCAGCACGCACGGGAAGAGTCAGCCTTCATCCTGCTGAAGCTGAGCACTATACGAACGAGAAGAAGAAGAAGAAGAAGAAGAACACGGACCAAACATGCCAAGATGGCGGAAGGTCTGTCTTTCGTGGTCAAGCCTGCACGTGCGCATTTCACAAAACTGTAACGCAGATCACCCACGCCGAACTCGGGCAATAAGCCTTCTTTCTCTGCACGGTCAATCGACTCACCCCGCAAATCGAGACACAAATAAATCCACGTCTAGTCTGGGAACGGCTCGTCCTTGCGGTCAACCCACACATCCCACACAACGCTGAATCGCAGACCATCCACGCTGACGTTAGGAAAGCCTCGTCTGTGCGATCAGCCCACTCTGCCGCAGAGCGAATCACAGGGATAATCCAAGTCGAATTTAGAAAAAAAGCATTTTCCGAGCGGTCAAGTCACGCGGTCTCCTTCAAAACTGGAACACACACACATATATATATATCCACCCACGAAGAAGAATTCAGGAGAAGTTTTTATTTTATTTTATTTTTTATTTTTGCTTTTTGGGGTCTTCACTCGACGTCCACTCCACGACTCGAACAAACGGAGAAGCTTGAATCCTCCACGCGCGAAACTCATTCACATCAATATCCCAACGGCGCACATGATTGGGACGAGGGTACTCCACCGGGGGCGAGCTGGCTGAATATTACAGTCATTGCCTGGTTGAAAATAGCACCAATTTACGAGGCTTCCGAATCACAGACCCTTTGAGTGCAAGATGACAGGTTTCCCTCGGCTTCACTTTTCCTGCTTATTTCGCCTTCAGTTCTGGAAGCTGGCCAGACAGATATTCAAATGATGAATTATGAGTATAACGATAAAGGATGGTAAATAGCAGGCATCTGGAGGAAGGTGTATAAGGTGTATAAAGCAACGTTACAGACCTGAATAGAATTGAGCACTTGAAGAATGTCACACACACACACACACACACACACACACACACACACACACACATCTCTCTCTCTCTCTTTTTCTCTCTCTCTCTCTCACACACACACACACACACACACACACACACACACACACACACACACACACACACACACACACACATTGAGGCCAAGACCATCGACACACTTGTGTCAAGGGCCTCCAGACTGCAGTAATCCCAAACATGTTTTGTTGTTGCGCTGCTGACCCTCCGTAAAGTGACACAATAATCAACACAATGATTGCAGTCGCTTCACAAGAAGAAGAAGAAGAAGATCGAGGAGGAGGAGGAGGAGGAAGAAGAAGAAGAAGAAGAAGAAACAGTAACAATCTTCGCCAGGCAACCACCGCCTGGAATCATTCTTGACGTTGGTTGGAATGTCCAAATAATTTCATTTATGTGCCGAAATTGCTCAGTGGAAGTTATCGTTGTGAGAAGATTGAATGGCTGTCGAGTTAAACGCCTGTCCAAAAAGAGCCGACATCAACATGGGTTGGGGGGGTGGGGGGGGGGGGGGGGGGGGGGGGGAGGGAGGAAGAAGGGAAGGGTGTGTGTGTGTGTGTGTGTGTGTGTGTGTGTGTGTATGTGTGTGTGTGTTGTTGTGTGTGTGTGTGTGTGTGTGTGTGTGTGTGTGTGTGTGTGTGTGTGTGTGTGTGTGTGTGTGTGTGTGTGTGTGTGTGTGTTACTGTCTAAGCCGGGAGTGGAACCCTGCAACCCTCGACGCCAAGTCCAAATTCCTAAGCAATCAGCCACACCACGGTCATTC
>JABMCL010002115.1:22500-25000 GCA_018857735.1 Alviniconcha marisindica | reverse complement strand
AGCCCGATGCCTTAAAATAGGGTACGTGTTTGTAGATGTACACGTGGACTTCGTGCCTGGTGAACCTTTGTACAGTGAGGAGACAGACAACCTGACGTGTGGCAGTTGGATAGGTTCGTAGATCTACGCATCGACTTTGGTCCTGGTGAATTTCTGCACAGTGAACAAAACAGTAGCAATGTGCAGCAGGCCTATACTACGCAAGACCAATTAAGCCAAGGGCTGGTTGCATGTATAGCTTTTACATCTACACGTGGACTTTGTGCCTGGTGAACCTTGTACATTGAGGAGGCCGACAACCTGACGCGTCACAACTGGGCGAGTTTGCAGATCTACGCATCAACTTTGGTCCTGGTGATTTTTTGCCCAGTGAACAAAACAGTAGCAAGGTACAGCAGGCCTATGCACAACCACAAGCCACGGGCTGGTTGCACGATTGCATAGCCTTTACATCCTCATAACCATTGACTTCTAGCCTGTTGAATTATATACAGACTTTACATTACATCCTCATAACCATCGACTTCTAGCCTGTTGAATTACATACAAACTTTACGTTACATCCTCACAACCATCGACTTCTAGCCTGTTGAATTACATACAGACTTTACGTTACATCCTCATAACCATCGACTTCTAGCCTGTTGAATTACATACAAACTTTACGTTACATCCTCACAACCATCGACTTCTAGCCTGTTGAATTACATACAAACTTTACGTTACATCCTCATAGCCAACGACTTCTAGCCTGTTGAATGATATACAGACTTTATGTTACATCCTCATAGCCAACGACTTCTAGCCTGTTGAATGATATACAGACTTTATGTTACATCCTCATAAACATCGACTTCTAGCCTGTTGAATTATATACACACTTTAAGTTACATTCTCATAACCATCGACTTCTAGCCTGTTGAATTATACACACACTTTACGTTACATCCTCATAACCAACGACTTCTAGCCTGTTGAATTATATACAGACTTTACGTGACATCCTCGTAACCAACGACTTCTAGCCTGTTGAATTATATACAGACTTTACGTGACATCCTCGTAACCAACGACTTCTAGCCTGTTGAATTATATACACACTTTAAGTTACATTCTCATAACCAACGACTTCTAGCCTGTTGAATTATATACAGACTTTACGTGACATCCTCGTAACCAACGACTTCTAGCCTGTTGAATTATATACAGACTTTACGTGACATCCTCGTAACCAAGGACTTCTAGCCTGTTGAATTACGTACAGACAGAAGCGTCAGGGTGTGACTCTGCCTGTATGTTGACGTCACGCCTGCGAGCTAGGCGCCAGACTGCTTGCTATTCACGACTGTCAAAGAGCGAGAAGTGCTACGTACTCCCTCCCTCCCTCCCTCTCACCACCCCTCCCTCTCTCCCTCCCATCTCGACGGCAGACGCGGAGGCCGGGGGAACTGCACAACACTGAAAGGCTTCCCTCAGCCCACGGAGCTCTATAGTCTCGTCGCCAGGCTTAAAAGGCTGGAAGAACGATATCAAACTCAAAAGGTTTCCGCGCAGTCGGCGGAATTCCGGCCTGACGTGAGTGTGCAAAGCAAAGGCCGACCGTGTGTGTTCGATGCGAGACAAGCAGTCGATCGATCAGTGGGAATCAGACATGCGGCTGAGTGTCGTTTTGAATGTAATTGCGGAGAAGGCAGTGTGCATGCATACCACGGGACGGAACACCTACATGAGCTACATTTGTGTCTGCTTGGCCTGTGTCTGTTTAACTGCTTGTGTGAAGCTGTCTTCACTGGTTGGTGTCGGTGGTGTGCGTGTGGTGGTGGTGGTGGTGGTGGTGGTGGTAGTGTGTGAGTGTGAGTGTGTGTGTGTGTGTGTGTGTGTGTGTGTGTGTGTGTGTGTGTGAATATGTTCATATAAAATTGTGTGTTGTGTGTGTGTGTGTGTGTGTGTGTGTGTGTGTGTGTGTGTGTTTCCGTATAAATCTGTATTAAAAAAACCCGAAGAAGGCCGAGGCCGAAATATTGGTGTTGGTGGTGTGCGTGTGGTGGTGGTGGTGATGGTGATGGGTGGTGGTGGTGGTGGTGGTGGAGTGGTGTGTGGGTGTGAGTGTGTGTGTGTGTGTGTGTGTGTGTGTGTGTGTTGTGTGTGTGTGTGTGTGTGTGTGTGTGTGTGAATATGTATTATATAAGATGTGTGTGTGTGTGTGGTGTGTGTGTGTGTGTGTGTGTTGGTGAGTGTGTGTGTGAGTGTGTGTGTGTGTGTGTGTGTGTGTTGTGTGGTGTGTGTGTGTGTGTGTGTGTGTGTGTGTGTGTGTGTTTCCGTATAAATCTGTATTAAAAAAACCCGAAGAAGGCCGAAGCTGAAATATTGGAGACAATTTAACTCATGCTCATCTTGTTGTCTTAGTTCTTTTTACTTTCTCTCTCTCTCTCTCTCTCTCTCTCTCTCTCTCTCTCTCTCGTGGCACCAACTGTTATACAACATCTTCTTTCCTCTGTTT
>JABMCL010002115.1:10000-17500 GCA_018857735.1 Alviniconcha marisindica | reverse complement strand
AGAAGGGGATGGGGAGAGCAAGGGGGGGGGGGGGCAAGAGAAAGGGAGAGGGGAGGGGGAGGGAAGTAGGGGAGAGCATGGGGGGGGGGGGCAAGAGAAAGAGAGAGGGGAGGGGGAGAAGGAGAAGGTGAGAGCAAGGGGGGGGGGGCAAGAGAAAGGGAAGGGGGGGGAAAAGGGGGGTATAGGGGAGAGCAAGGGGGGGGGGGGGTCAAAGAAAGAGAGAGGGACGGAAGAAGGGTTGGGAGAGCGGGGGGCTGGGGGGGGGGGCAAAGAGAAAGAGAGAGGGAGGGGGAAAAGGGAAGGGGGAGAGGGGGGCTGGGGGGGGGGGGCGGAAAGAGAAAGAGAGAGGGGAGGGAGAGGTGGGAGAGTAAGAGGGGAGGGGGGGCACAAGAAATAGAGAGGGGAATGGAAGGTGGGGTATGGGCGAGAGTAGAGGGGGATGTGGGTGGGGGAGGGGGGGGGGGTGGAGCACGAAGAACAGGGAAGGACTGTTGGAGGCAGTACATGGTTTCGGTGCCAGAGAACCACTAGGTGTAGGTGCCAGAGAGGAAGTTCTGGGTGCCACTATGGTGTAATGTGGCGTGTTCTGCGACTGATTAGCCACTTCTCCAGCCCCTGTTTTCTCGCGGGCTGGCACTCCTCCCCACTACCTAGAAATGTGCCACAGAACTGTGAAGAATTAGGACTTAGTCTATTCCCTGGTCTCTGCTCACCAACTATAGGGGCAAGTCAAAATAAGGGAGGGGAAGAGAGCGGGGGAAGGGGGAGAGGGGGGGGGGGGCCGTGGGGGGGGGGGGGGGGGGAGCGGGGGGGGGGGGGGGGGGGGGGAAAAGAGAAGGGGGAGAGGGGAGGAAAGAAAGAGGGGGAGGTAGAGAAAGAAAACTCAGAACTTTTTTGCTAAAGGACGAAATGTAGGCAACAAAAAATTCTTTCAAATTTTCCCTTTCTAAAAGAGAGAGAAGGGGAGAGAGAGAGAAGAGAGAAGGAGAGAAGAGAGAGAGAGGAGAGGAGAGAGAGAGAGAGAGAGAGAGAGAGAGAGAGACAGACAGACAGACAGACAGACAGACAGACAGACAGACAGACAGACAGACCAGACAGAGAAAGACACAGAGAGACATAGAGAGACACAGCCAGAGAGAGAGAGAGAGAGACAGAGATAGACAGACAGAAACAGCGAGACAGAAACAGACAGAGAGACAGACAGACAAAGAGAGTGCTGATGTCCTAATTAAGTCTCTTAGCGATCGAGGTCAACGATGAGGTCGGTTCTGGAGTCACGGTGCTGATGCAGATTGGCAGTGCCGATGCCAGCGTGAGTAAGGAAAGCTGAGGAAAAGTTCCCGATCGATTGACGAACAAATGAAGACGACGTGAACGACGTGAACCATTCTTTCGTTTACTGAATTTAAGCTATCCCTAAAATGCTGTAAGCCTATAAGGCTCCTTAAGGATTTTGTGAGCAATATATCAGGATAATATGATTTTCATTCATCATTATGCCTTTAGCAAGATCAAATCGATTCAAAGCTCCCGCCCCCATGCACACACACGCAACCCCCCCTCACCCACCCCACATTAATACCCCGCACACTCGTTAGAGTACGCAGCAGCACACACACCCACCACACACACACACCCAACACAACACACCACACACACACAACACACACACACAACACACCACCAAAACAAAACACACAACACCAAAACACACACACACACACCCCACACACACACACAAAACCCCCACAAACAAAACACACCCCAAAAAACACAACCAAAACAAAACAAACACACACACACCCCACACACACACACACACAAACACACAAAACAACACACACACACACACACACACACACACACACCACACCCCCACACACACCCAAAAAAACACACACCAAACCCACACCCAAACACACACACCAAAAAACACACAACACACACCCCACACACACAAAACACAACACACACACACCCCACACGCACGCACGCACACACGCGTACGTACACACACACACCTGTACACGCACGCACACACACACACACACAGGCGTACGTACACACACACACATTTCAAGTCTACCACTACATCCACCCTACACCGCAGCCAGATCAGTGCCTATATAGGCATATACCCACACCTTACACCCAGTACCCCAAGTCAAGGGTCATACTTATTTTTATATTCCACATGATCGCTAGCTGTTACACCGACGCATTAAACCCGATACCAATGGGCTCTCAGGTTTGGCTGCAGCACAGCAGTCTACAGATCACGGTAAAAGCACACTACATGACCAGAGCACTGGGGCGGGGATAGCTCAGTGGTTAGAGCGCCGGACTCGTGATTGAAAGGTCGCGGGTTCGAATCCCTGCAGGAGCGGCGGGATAATTTTCTTCTCCAGGGTCGACTTTCTGTGCTGACTCTTATTTCGGTATCCGTTCCACCCTCGGTCATTCTGCCAAAAGTGCAGGTGGCAGGTTACAGCTAAACACGCATACACCTTACGTATGTGGCTTTGCATGAAGTGACATGGTGCGTGGTTGTATGGTGTAAAACAGAACTTGCGCCGAGACGGCTGCAGTTTCATGGCACCACCCATGTCAGCGCTAACTACACCATTTCGGTGGATATGAATATCCAAAAAACGCGCTATGAAAAGCTAGTCACTCACGTAGCACCACATGTGAGCGCAGTGAGTCTGCTCAAGAGAGCGGAGAATAGCGCTGTATAAGCGATCATCAATCAATCAAACACTGTAACTATGCTAATTGATGGCAGTATGACGGGGAGAGAGGTATAAGCCTACACGGGATGTTGATCGAAGCATATTTTATGGGAGACCTGCACCGATGCTGAATTGGTAATGGAGATGGAGCTATGATACTAGCAACAGGTGCCGTACGTACGTCCGGTGCGGTTATCAAAGTGACACGTTCACTGGCTTTCCGCAATGCTCGTCGTGTCCATGATGTAGTGCAAACTCCAAGCACCGGTTTACGACATCCTTCCTTCAACCACTGCCGTATTTAGTTACGCCATAGGGTCCAGAAAACTGTCAGCTAACGAGCAGTTTTTTGTTGGTCCCTAAAACAGTAGAAGTTTGTTAAAAAACAACTCAAAATAAAACAAGGCGCGTCATTTATACCGCCAACAAAGTTTACACCAGCGCAAATAAAAAAAAAACAATCGTTTGAATCGAGGGCGGAACTCTTTCTTACCCGCGGTGGATGGTTCATGTTTACGTACGTGCTTTGGCGCTAGGTTGCTTCTGCAGACATATCATACCCGAAACCCTTTTTGGAGGGCCCCTGACCCCGTCGCGGGCAGCTTTCGCGGAAAAAACAGTACGTAACCCCCTTTAAATGGCGTAACCCAAAACTGGCCAAAAGGGGTTGGAGGAGGGGCCGGGAAAACGATGCCTGGGGTGTGGATGGTTTTTGTGGCCGGGGAAAAAAAAATGGGGTTTTTCCCTTCTCCCCTCTTCTCTCTCTCTCTTCTCTTCTCTCTTTCCCTCTCTCTCTCTCCGTGATGTGAAAAACCGGAGCTAGTGTTTATTTTACTCTCCCCTCCCCTCTTTTCTCCTTCCCCTCTTTTCCTCTCTCTCTCTCTCTCTTTTCTTTTCTTCTTTCTAAACTCTATCCTTGAGTATTTTAAAATTTTTGAGTTCGAGTTCTTTTCCCCCGTCTGTCTGTCTGTCTGTCTGTTTTCTCTGTCTCTGTGAGTTCGAGTTCTCTCCCGGGCCCGCCCGTCTGGGCTGTCTCTCTCCAGCCCTTTTCTCTCTTTCTCCCTCTCCCTCTTCTCTTTACCCCCCTCTCTCTTTCTCCCTCTCCCTCTCTGTCTCTCCCCCTCTCTTTTTCTCCCTCTCCCTCTCTCTCTATGGGTCTCTCTCCACTCTCTCTCTCTCTCTCTCCCTATCCCTCTCTCTCTCTCTGTGACTCTCCCGCCCTCTCTTTCTCCCTCTCTCTCTCTCTCTTTTCTCTCCCCCCTCTCACTCTTTCTCCCTCTCCCCCTCTCTCTGGGTGTCTCTCTCCCCCTCTCTCTCTTTCGCCTCCTCTCTGATGTGAGTGATAGCTCACATGATCAAGTAAACCATCTGATCTCTCTCTCTCTCTCTCCTCTCTCTCTCTCTCTCTCTGTCTCTCTGTCTCTCTGTTTCTGTCTCTGTCTCTCTCTCTCCCACCCACAGCAACAGGTGCCAGTCGGTGCTGTTATCTCGCGTTGGCTGGCTTTCCTCAATGTTCCTCGTGTCCATGATGCAGTTTTGGGGCCCCCAAAAACCCCGTTTCTCTGTCCTGCTGTCTGTTCTCTCTGTCTTTTTCTGTCTTTTGTCTCTGTCTGTCTTTTTTCTCTCTCCCCCCCCCCCCCCCCCCCCCTCTCTCCCACAGCAACAGGTGTCGGTCGCTGCTGTTATCTCGCGTTGGCTGGCTTTCCTCAATGTTTCTCGTGTCCATGATGCAGTGTTGCGTCCGGAGAACACACGTCGTTCTCTGTCTCTGTTTGTCTGTCTGTATGTCTGTCTGTCTTTGTCTCTTTGTCTCTCTGTCTCTGTCTTTGTCTCTTGTCTCTGTCTCCCTCCCTCCCTCCCCCTCTGTCTCCCTCCCTCCCCCCTTCTCTCTCTCTCTCTCCCTCCCTTTTTCTCTCTCTCTTTTTCTCTCCTTCGCTCCTTGTCTCTCTCTCTCCCTCCCCGCTCTCCCTCTCTCTCCCCTTTATCTCATCTTCCACAGCAACAGGTGCCATCCGGTGCGGCCATCACGCATTCACTGGCTTAAGTCCTCAATGTTCCTCGTGTTCATGACGCAGTGTTGTGTGAAACTGGTAGCCGCTGGGGGGCCAGGCGGACTTAGTTCCGCCTCCGGAATATAGTGTAGCGTTGTCGATAAACACAGCGATACGATACATGCAGCAATACTTTATTGATCCCTAATAGGAAGTACGTGTACGGTACCTCTCTGCTTTCTTCTACCCTTAAGAGTGCCAAATGGGTGTGAGGAGAGTGGGGGAGGGGAGGCAGAGAGAGAGGGGAGGGGGGGGAGACGGGGGGGGGGGAAGAATGAAGGGCAGGCTGGAGTAGATGAGAGAGAGAGAGAGAGAGAGAGAGAGAGAGAGAGAGAGGAGAGAGAGAGACCGCCGGAGCGACCAGAGAGACAGAGAGATCAAGAGTGAGACAGACAGACGCCAGACAGACAGACAGAACAATAGCAAACCGAGAGACAGCACAGTGACCTGGAAAGACAGACAGATGACAGAGACAGAGAGAGAAAGGGGACAGGAGACCAACACAGAGATAGAGAGCAGAATAGAGATAAGAGACAGACACGACAGACAGACAGAACAGACACAAAGACAGACACAGAACCCCTTGGGAAGCTTGACAGAGACAGAGAGAGGAGAGAGAGAGGCAGAGAGTCAGAGAGAGCCATACGAAAGAGAATGACGAGAGAGAGAGAGAGAGAAGAGAGATAGAGCAGCTCATCAACGACCTTGAAAACGCACCAGCCAGACATACAGAGACAAACAGTTTCGTAAGTTTCTCATAACCAAGAGATATAATTATACTGTCACCCAGAAGAAATACCTGACTCTGTATACTTTAGTAGCAACTGGTGAAGCGACCCGAGTCTACAGCCATGACTCCAGAAACTGAAACCATAATAATTTGATTATCTCCGTCAAGCTCTAACACTGAGCATGCAACAAGCGTCTCCCTTAACAAAGTAGAAGTAAAAGAACAAACCGAAAACCAAACAGCTAAACCTGTACTATTATCCTTGCAGCAGAAACACGTTGTCCAGCGAAATTGCCCCGAAACAGTTCCCTTTCGGCCCTGTGTCCACTCGACCAGAGGCCCTGGTGCAGATTTTGTTGCTGCATGTTCATAATACGAAACCACCGAGTTGCTAGCGCAGGCCTTCTGTGAGACCTTCGTTTTTGACTCTAACTCTGTAAGCTAAATAATTAACTGCGCCGCAAACCTGCCATAACTAGTATACCGAACAGTTTAACTCTGCTCTCCGTGAGACTTCACACGCACACACACACACACACACACACACACACACACACACGCACGCACGCACGCACGCACGCACGCACGCACGCACGCATCGCACGCACGCACGCCACGCACGCACCACGCACGCGCCCACGCACGCACGCACGCAACGCAACGCACGCGAAGCACCGCACGCACACACACACACAACAACACGAACCCACACACACACACACACAACACACCACGCGCACGCACACATAACAGCACACAGTCCGGACACACGACACTGCAACAGCACGCACAACAACACACAACAACACACACGGCACACATAACGTCATCCACAATCTAGAACAAGCCAGGCTCTGCCCTACATCGAGAAGTCACAGTGACATATCGGTGCAGTGATTCCAGACGACACAGTTAAGCTGCACTGCCACTGTCAGTGCGACGCAAAACGGCACCGCCTGGCGATACGTAGACTACATCATCGCCACATCACACACACACACTCTCTGTGTGTTTCTGTTTGTCTCTCTCTGTCTCTGTCTCTCTGTCTGTCTGTTTGTCTCTCTTTTCTTTCTTTCCTCCCTTTCTCTCTTGTGTCCTCTGTGTATCTCTCTGTTCTGTCTCTCTCTTTTCTTTTTCTGTCTGACAACAACGACAACAGACAGAAGCCCCAAGCAGACAGACAACCCCCCAAAACAACAACACACACACCCCACACACACACAACACACACACCCCACACACACCCCCCACACACACACACACCCCAAAACCACACAACTTGCAACCTCTCTCTCCCCTCTCTCCCCTCTCTTCTCTCTCTCTCCCCCTCTCTCTCTCTCCCCCCCTCCTCTTCTCCGCTCTCCTCTCTCTCTCTCTCCCACCCCCCCCAAAACACACACACACACACCACCACCCACACTACACACACACACACACACACAACACAACACCCCAACCCCAACCCACACCCAAACACACAAAACAACAAAACAAAACCCCACACTTTCACACACACAACCACCTTTCACACACACACACCACCCCACACACAAAACCCCACCACACACACACCACCACACACACACAAACACGACAAACACTTTCACAAATTTTCACACCACACACACACCACGCACACAAAAACACAAACACACCCCACACACACACACCACAACAACGACGATACAAGCAGAAAAAACCCAAGGGGAGGAAAACCTACCGCTGTGCTTGTCGTTCGGTCAGAGACGGAGCGAAAAAACGGATCTTTTAGTGCTTTTCTATTTTTAAAAAAACATAAACTGCCGCGCTGGTTCCGATCGATACAGCCACTGAGCGGCAGACAGAGAGAGGGAGTGAGAGACGGGGGACGGGGTGGGGGGTGAAGGGGTGGGGGGTGGGGGTGGCGAAAGACAAGCAAGAGAGAGAGAGAGAGTGGGGGAATTTGGAGAGAGCGAGAAGAGAGGCAGGAGAGAAGGAGGTGTGAGAG
>JABMCL010002312.1:75000-81301 GCA_018857735.1 Alviniconcha marisindica | reverse complement strand
CCCCCCCCCAATACCCCCACACCCCCACAAAACACACACACACACACACACACACACACCACACACACACACACACACACACACACACACACACACACACACACACACACACACACACACACACGTTGAGTTTTGGTGGTTTTGATCCCCATTTTCCACTTAAACGGATGTCAAATCCTAACTTCCCTGGGGTTTTTGAAAACCCCAGTCAAGGGGCTAATCCCTTTTTCGTTAAAAAATTTTTTCAAAATTGGCGAAAAACGATGAAAATAGATAGAAGGAAAAGCTTATCTTTCCATTTCCCGGAAAAAGCAAAATAACAAAAAAAAATAATAATAATTAAAAAGAAGAAGTTGTAACAGAATGTCTTTTTTTTTTTTTTTTTTAGATAAGATTTTCGCTTGTCATCTAATTTGTTTCGTCTTTTTTCCCCTTTTTCTTTTTTTAAGTGTCGTTTTGGGTGCTTTATAAAAGGGGTTCCCCCAAAAATTTGCAGTTGTGTAGTTTTCCCTAAAAAAGGTGTTCTTTGATTTTTTATGTTTGGATCTTTTTTTAGAACGCTAGCAGTCATTCTTGTTTCTTTTTTTTTTTTACCCCCAAAAAAACAAAGGGCCCCCTTCCTCTTTTTTTCCTTTTCCCCCCAAACCCCTCCCCCCCCCCCAGGAAAAAAAAGATGTTATAGGCCGGAAAAAAACGTTTGCGGCGCGTCCGGCTCTTTTAGCCCGGGAAAATTTTCAGGCTGGGGCAGGGGAAGGGGGTTAAAGGCATCTACAACCCTTTTTTTATTTTTCCAGTGATCCATCACCGACCCCCCCCCTTTCTTCCTCCCCCCCCCCCCCCCCCTCCCCCCCCCCCCGTTAGATTTTTATGGGCCAAATAACTTTTTGCGGGGCGTCCGTGCGTTTTTCACCCCGGAAATTATCAGGCGGGGGCAAAAAGGGTTAAGGCACTACAACCCTTTTTTTATTTTAAGTGCCTCTGCCCCCCCCCTTCCCCCCCCCCCCCGGCCCCCTCCCACCGGGACCCCCCGCTGCATCGTTTTTCCCGGAAATATGGTCCTAATAAAAAATGTAAAAAAAATAAAAAGGCAAAAAAGGGCCCCCGGTTTGTGGAATTTAACCATGCGGGTCATTCTGCCTAAAACCTACGACGGTTAGCGTTATTAAAAGACAAGCAAAATGCACGGCCCCGCGCAACAAGCTTCAAGATGGCGCAAAGGCATCATCGGCAAGGCCCATCAGTCCTGGTGGCTGAAGACGTCGATACCTGATTCATAAAGACATTTAAAACCTTTGGGGTGTGTGTGTGTGTGTGGTGTGGTGGGTGGTGGTGGGGCGTGCGGGGTGCGTGAGTGCGTGCGTGCTCCCGGGGGCGCGTGCCTGCGTGCGTGCGCGTGCGTGCGCGTGTGCGTGCGTGCGCGCGCGCGCGCGGGTGCGTGCGCGGCGGCGTGCGGGGTGTGTGTGTGTGTGTGTGTGTGTGTTGTGTGTGTGTGTTGTGTGTGTGTGTGTGTGTGTGTGTGTGTGTGTGTGTGTGTTTTTGTTTTGTGGTGTGCTCCCCTTGCGGGGTTTGGATATAATTTTTTTAAAATTTTTGTTGCTGTTCTTCTTCTTCTGGTTGTGTAATAAACCTCGAAGCATTGACAAACAATTAACGCCAGTGTGAACATCCACTAGCAGGGCGAGTACAGTGGGGTTGTCATCTTTGCTTAATTTCTACGAAGTTGTGGTCCCTCTGAAACGCTTCGTTTACTTCCGACTAGTATCCGCAGTGAACACGCCTTTCCGATCACTGGATTACAGTGAACACGCCTTTCCGATCACTGGATTACAGTCTACTTAAAGCCTGCTTGAATAAAAGGCCGTGAGTGAAAGTGAAATTCCCTGCTCCTTGAAAGTTGAAACAGTCCTAGCCATTCCCAAGGCGTGTCTCTAAGAGAGAGAGAGAGAGACAGACAGACAGACAGACAGACAAACAGAGACAGAGAGAGACAGAGAGAGACACACAGACAGAGACAGAGACGGAGACAGACAGACAGACAGAGACACAGAGACAGAGACACAGAGAGAGACAGAGACAGAGAGACACAGAGACACAGAGAGACACACAGTCAGACAGAGACGGAGACAGACAGACAGAGACACAGAGAGAGACAGAGACAGAGAGACAGAGAGAAGACACAGACGAGAGACAGAGACCGAGAGCCCGAGACAGAGGCAGAAAGAACCAGAAAAGAAAAAGACAGACAGACAGAGGCAGAGGCGACGAAAAAGAGACAGAGAGGGGTACCCAGAGAGAGAGAGACAGAGACAGGGACAGAGAAACAGACAGACAGACAGAAAAAGACAGACAGAAACAAAAGAGAGAGAAGGGGGAAGAGACAAGGGAAGAAAAGGAGACAGAGAAGCAGAAAAGAGACAGAGAAAACAAGGCAGAGACAGAGACGGAACAGACAACAGACGAGACAGAAACGAGACAGAGAGACAGAAAACAGAACCAAACAAAAAGGAGACCAGACAGAGAGACAGAACAAAAGGCAGACACAGACAAGAGACAGAACACAGAGACAAAGACAAAGAAAAGACAGACAGACAGACAGACGTTCGAGGAACAGAAAAAGGACAGAGGGGGGAGAAGAGAGAGAGAGGAGAGAGAGAGAGAGAGAGAGGAGGGAGAAAAGAGAGAGAGGGGCAGACAGACAGACAGACAGAAGACAGAACAAAAGAAAAAGGAAAAAAACAAAAACAAAACAGAAGACACAGAAAAGAAAACAGAAGAACAGAAAAATAAGAAGAGAGACAGAGACGAGAAAGAAAACAGACAAACAGAAGAGACGGGAGAGAGAGAGAAAAGGGGGAGGGAAGGGGAAAAGAAAAGGGAGAAAAAGGGGAAGAGAAGAGAGAAGAGAGAGAGAGAATTGATGCCTTCCACCCAAGCTTTTTTTTTGGCCATCTACTTCTCTGCTACAAAAAAAACTGCCCCAAAAGGTATTGTCTGGAAACTGCAGGCAAAAAGTAATTCTAAAAAGAAAGGCCCAACTCGTCCTTTTTTTTTCCCCATAAACATACCTGGAATGTAATATCTTCTTTGCGTTTTGTAGAATATTTCAGTTAACAACATTGTCCTTCGTAAAATTTGTGTGTGTGTGTTGTGTGTTTTGTGTGGGGTGTGTGTGTGTGTTTTGGGGGTGTTTGGGGGGGGGGGCCCCCCGGGGGGGTTTTCCGTCCCATCTCTCACAGTTATGCTTAAAACCTTGTCCAGTCTCTTTTAGGGTTTTGCTTTTTTTAAAATTGCTGATATTTTTCCATCTCGTGTACATTATGTGTGTTATCTATGCTTGTTCAGCGCTTTGAGCCGCGGGTAGGCGCACATATTTCCATTATTATTTTTTGTTTTGTTGTTGTTTTTTGTTATTAACCTACTTTATATAAAAATGTGTATAATTAGGCCCTATACAACAAAACCCGAGCCAAACCATCGTCTGAAATATCCACAGAGAGATACGTACCTACGGCCAAAAACACAGCGTTCCGTTTACACTCAGAGACGAATTATTCAGCAACGTTAATCGTCAGGACGAACCCAGCCGCCCAAGGTCGGCCAGAAAAAGTGCTTTAACCTAATTACCACGTGAAGACAATAAGCAGATACTCTCTGTGGGAGTACAAAAATCAAATTAAACGTAAATGCAGTGGCCCAATCGAAGAGCGAGCCAAGCAGCGGAAGTTGGTCTCACTGCGCACGCACACCTTTGAGAATATGATCCAGGATGTAGACCATCACTGGGTGTTCCGTTTGGACAGCAGCAGAAGGCAGGGTGGAAGGAAGCTGTGACGGGCCCCTGCGGCTAGCTGTCAGCTATTCCCGTCTTGCGCTTCACCCCTGGTCCGTTCCACTTTAAAGCTCTGCGGCCGTCTGAGGCGGTCTGTCTGTCAACTGCGGATCTCCTTTTCTCCTTTTCCCTCTCCTCTGGCTGAATTTTTAACCCAACTTGGGTGCCGGTTTTAACACCTTTTTTTTTTTTTGTGTTGTTTTTTTTTTTTTGGGTTGTTGTTGTTGTTTGTTGTTGTTGTTTTTGCTGGTCCTTCTTTTCTTTTTTTTTTCTTTTTCTCTCTCTCTCTCTCTCTCTCTCTCTCCTCCTCTCTTCCCCCTCTCTCTTTTTCTCTTCTCTCCCCCGCCCTGTCCCCCCGTTGCTGCGCTCCGGGGCCCCTGTGTTGCTCGTCTCCTTTTTTCTGTCTCTGCTGTTTCTGTCTTTTGCCTGTTTTGTCGTCTGTCTTGTCTGTCTGTCTGCTGTCTGTCTGTCTGTCTTCTTCTCTCCCCTCTCTCTCTCTCTCTCCCTTTTTCTCTCTCTCTCTTTTTTCCCCCCCCCACCCCCACCACCCCCCAAGCTCCTGGGGGGGTTTTTAGTTCCCGCCAAACCTGTTCTTCTTCGAACACCGCCACGTTTAAACGAGTAAGACGAGCGAAGCTCGCTGAGACAACGGAACGGACGAGCCGTCTCCACTGCCGTGCAATGATGCCGATCGAGCGAACAATACGATTTATCCGAGAAGACAGCGCGCCATAAGACTAATCAATGCTGGGTAACGTGGCTGGCACTTTCCACACAGTCTGCTCCATCAGTCAGCTCCCACCTGGCCAAGAGCCCTCTTGACTAAGGAGAGAGAAGGGCTCCATGCACTACAAATGAAATTCTGCTTGAGAGGTGGAGAAGAGGAATCCAAGAGTGTGGTATATATATATATATATATAAACACCAATGACAATTCTCTTCTCCTCTATATATATATATATATATATATATATATATATATATATATATATATATATATATATATATATATATATATATATATATATATATATATATATATACATGTGTGTGTGTGTGTGTGTGTGTGCGTGTGTGAAGTAAGGCATTTCATGAAATGCCTAAAAATGTCAGGCATTTCATGGAGTGGCGAAAAGCTATAGGCAATACACGTAATGCCTAAATTTTGTAGGCAATACGAATATTGCCTGAAAAATAGTACTCGAAAATGCAGAGATAATTTTTTTATTTTATTATTATCGTAATTCACCGACAGTAACAAGTTATGAAAATGCACTAGAACAAGCCTTGCAAATTACATATTCAGTTCTGTTCCACAAAAAGTAATCAAAGTTCTCCTCCTCTTTATCATCATACTAGACAGATTAAAAGGCATTTATTTTAGAAAGCAAGCAGATGAAAACAAAAACTAAACGTTCTAACCAACAATGTTAGGACACCCCAACAGCGAGGCTGAAGAGCAAGATCCAAATTGACACAGGATTATTTGTTCTTTTGATTATTTATTTGTACAAGACAGGCTGTTGTTGGCACCGACTGTTGCATTTGAGGTGGTTTTTGAAGAATTTAGATCTGTTTGTACCACATTTCTTTCTGTTGCCAGAGTAGTTGCATTTTATGAACCCCTGTCCCCCTCCCAGTGAACCTATTGAAACGGCTTCTCTGATCGACAGCATCCTGGTTTGATCAATATCACACAGGTCAACAAATTTTTCTTGACACACTTTGAACTGATTGCGAGAGAATTAAGCGACCTCGCAGCAAACCCAGTTTTACTCCAACCTATTTACTTAAGGTACTGCGACTGGCACCTTTTGCTGTACTCTGTTGTGTTCTTTAAGGCAGAAGCTTCTTAGACTGAAGGAGTCAGTTCGATTGTCTCAGCAACCATCTTGTGTTAAAATGGGCAGGAAAGGCAGAGTGGGGAGTAGCAGGAGGAGGGGTGCAGAGGGAGGCGGGGGACGAAGGGACGGGAGAGGAGGAGGAGGAGGGTATAGAGGTGCGGGTGGGGATGCCGTCCCAAAAAAAATGCCTCCCCCCGATGTTCGCGCGTTCTCTTGAGATTTGCGCAAATTTGATGAACCCCATGTTAGACGTGTGTGTGGTGTGTGTGTGGGGTGTGTGTGTGTGTGTGTGTGTTGTGTGTGTGTGTGTTTTGTGGTGTGTGGGGTTTGGGGTGTTGGGTGTTTTGGTTTGTGTGTGTGTTGTGTTTGTGTGGTGTTGTGGTTTGGGGTGGTGGGTTTGGTCGTGGTGCGTCTGCGTGCGTGCGTGCGTGCGGGGTGCGGCGTCGTGCGTGCGTGGGGTTGGTGTGTGTTTGTGTGTGTGTTTTGTGTGTGTGCAAATGCCTTATGTAAATTGTTTTGGTGGGAAATTCTCGTGTATAAAATATTTGTTTTGGTTTTTTATGATCAGTGAGCGCTGGGGCGTGATGGGCATTATAATGTACATTATATTTTTATTAACTGTCTAAAA
>JABMCL010002312.1:52500-57500 GCA_018857735.1 Alviniconcha marisindica | reverse complement strand
AAAAAAGAGGAAAACAAAACAAAAACAAAAACAATAAAACGAAAGAAAAAAGAAAAAAGAAAAAAAAAGACAACAAACAAACAACAACGAAATGGCGGCCGGACTTCGTGCTATTATTGCGAAATATTATTTGCGACGTTCTGATTGGCTGAAGAGCTCGGGTTATTGACAGACCGGAAGCCGCTGTGACTGGTATGTATCACGTAGAAGCCGGATCTCTGAGTTTGACCTGAATATCTTGACATATAAGACGCGTTGGCACTATGGCTTTTCACCTTGCCCCCACCAACCCTGCCACAAACCTCCCCTCTGTTTCTGATCAAAGACCAAGTGACCACTAGGATGTATTCATTAACGTGGCCTTTTACTCGCTCGTCAGTGACTCTCAGAAAAGTCGCCTTGATTTTCATAATCAAAGAGTGAATCTACCATGTTCTGGGGATGGCTTCCTGTCATCATTTCCGGGATCAGTGAACAGCTTTTTCATGGCGGATGAGAGAGACAGAAAGAGAGAGATTAACATTTTCCTTGTTCATCAAGACTTACGCATTGATCACACAAAACCACGAAAAACATACAACTAAATTCGCTTAAGTTTAGGAATGACAGACGGACAGACAGACAGACTGACTGACAGACAGACAAACTCGCCAAAGCGCGAAGATCATATATCCCACGTCATCATATCAAAAGTAAACGTCTGATTAGTTGTCACACACACGACTTTCGGTTTGAAGGAGTCCTGGGAGAAAATGAAGTCGAATGAATCGGGAAGCAGAACTTGGAGAGACAAAATATTCTAGCAGCAGGCTAAGAATTCAAGGCTATATTCCGACCAGCTGAAACTGAAAGTTTGAAAGGGAACACCTTGGGTATCTCTGAAATCTACAGAGTGAATCTTAATTTCTGCGTCCGCGGCACCCCAAAACTCTGTCCCGTTCGGAGCCGTCGATCCAAGGGGTGTAGAGTGTTGATCCAAAACACGCTCAGATGTACCCAAAAGGCGACCCATATTAAGGCGACCCATATTAAGGCGACACACATATTAAGTTACAGGCACTTCACGAAATCAAGAGCCAGCGAGCAAAAGAGAGAGAGAGAGAGAGAGAACTCGAACTCGAACTCGAAAACTTTATTTTACAAGGATTGTAGTTTAGGTTCAGTCAAAAACCTGTCTAACAACTAGTCCTTGCTAAGTTACTGATGAAGAGAGAGAGAGAGAGAGAGAGAGAGAGAGAGAGAGAGAGAGAGAGAGAGAGAGAGAGGAGAGAGAGAGAGAGAGAGAGAGAGAGTCAAGAAAGTTTATTAAGGCCTTCGCTCGGAAATAGTATGTGAACATAATTATAGTCAGAAACACAGGCATATGAATAAACAATTTTTTTTTTTTTTTTTTTTTTTTAACGGAGCCTCATCGCACTGACCAATGTCAAAAACACAACGGCTTCACACACCTACAAAGCGTGGGGGCTGGAGGATTTCTTCTCTATACATGTACATTGTGCATCATCAAACAATGGCCATCATCAGTCAGACGAACACTGGAACCGTTTCAAAGGCAACGTTGGGGAAACTTCTGAGAAACGGGGCGGAGCGCATGCGGGCTTTTCCGAGCGCATAGATACCATCTTTGAACTGAACTGGACATGTGCATCCTCCTCTTTTTCAGCTCTGTGAAAATGTTCTATGAATGTGGCTTTCTTTCTTTCTTTCTTTCTTTCTTTCTTTTTATTGTTTGAACTTCGTTTTGCGTTTTTCGACACTTCGAGATGTAAATCTATAAACTGGCATGACATTATAAAAAGGTATGGATGAAAGCCATAACATCGAAAGGCATGCATTTTGTTCTATTCTTCAATATTCTTTTGCTTTTGTTTTGTTTTGTTTACGCTGTTTGTTCGTTCTCTCTCTCTCTCTCTCTCTCTCTCTCTCTCTCTCTCTCTCTCTCTCTCTCTCTCTCTCTCTCTCTCTCTCTCTCTCCCTCCCTCCCCCCCCCCCTCTCTCTCTCTCTATTCAGTGGACGTATTCAGACCTGCAGCACTGTCTGATCTGATTGCCACCGTCCGGGTCGGGGTATGGCGTAGCATATATATTATATACACAGACTGAATCAAAATGCAGAAGCCGACAACATTGACACAGGCACAACAACCCAACGACAATGCAGGGGCAGCGACAGCGGCAGCGAACGATGCGGGCAGCTTCGCGATAATTAAATGCACTCCACCTCCAATGTGTCGAGACTTGCAACAACAGCAGCCGGCTGTCCCGCTGGGTCGTTATTGATGGAGCGTAGGCCTACGGGACACACACACACACACACACACACACACACACACACACACACACACACAACACACATACACACACACACACACACACACACACACACACACATACACACACAACACACACACACACACACACACACACACACACACACACACACACACACACACACACACACACACACACATACACACACACATACACACACACACACACACACACGCACACACACACAACACACACACACACACACACACATACACACACACACGCCACACACCACACACACACACACCACACACACACACACACACACACACACATACACACACACACACGCACACACACACACACACACACACACACACACACACACAGAGGCAGACAGACAGACAGAGCGACAGGCAGAAACCCGCCGCGCTCCATTGACAGTACAGAACGACACATGGAGTGTGGGAGCTAGTGTACGCGGGGCACAGCGCATTATTTTGTCCGAAGGTGACATCTGTACAGCTAGCCTACCACTGGCTTAACTGTCGCTGCTTTCAAGTTTGATTGCCTCCGGAGAGGTACTGACGGGGATCGAAATCCCTTGAGGTGGTGGTGGTGGTGGTGGTTGGGGTGGGGTTGGCGTTGGGGTTGGCGTTGGGGGCAGTACACCCACAAGATTGTTTTGTTTGTTTTGTTTAGAGTTCGTTGTCATTGAACAGCTTTGATACTTCCTTGATTGTAGAGGTTCCGCTACTAGCTGTTTGCGTGCTTAGTGAGATGAGTCTTAGTCAGATGAGTCTTAGTCAGATGAGTCTTAGTCAGATGAGTCTTAGTGAGATGAGTCTTAGTCAGATGAGTCTTAGTGAGATGAGTCTTAGTCAGATGAGTCTTAGTCAGATGAGTCTTAGTCAGATGAGTCTTAGTGAGATGAGTCTTAGTCAGATGAGTCTTAGTGAGATGAGTCTTAGTCAGATGAGTCTTAGTCAGATGAGTCTTAGTCAGATGAGTCTTAGTCAGATGAGACTGAGTGAGGGAATCCGACACCAGAATGGTCGGCATTGCATGCGCGCTTCCATGATCCAAGTTTCCGAGAGCTGGTAACATTCAAAGCATTAAACGCCTGCTGTTTCATGTCAATAGCGTTACTCTCCGCTCTAGTTCTTTTTCTTTTCCGTGTTGCATTTCTGTTTAGACTGAGCGTTTTTACACGTATCCGACTTGGGCGTAGAAGAGACGAGTTTTGAATGCGCATTGAGAAGCGCTGACAACGGGCAATCAGGATTTTTCATGCGAGCGTTGTTGAACAAAGACTGAACAGAGAAACAAACTGAACAGGAAAACCAACCCGAACCGATGCCGGAACGTCACGGGACTGAAGCTGTTCAAAAATTGATAGGAAAACCACCCCTCATCTCGCTCGTTATTGAAAACCATCCAGTTGTCTCGCTTGTTATTGAAAACTACCTCTCGTCCTGTTCGTTATTGAAAACCACCCCTCGTCTTCTTCGTTATTGAAAACCGCCCCTCGTCTTCTTCGTTATTAAAAACTACCCCTCGTCTTCTTCGTTATTAAAAACTACCCCTCTTCCTGGTCGTTATTGAAAATCACCCTTTGTCCTGTTCGTTATTGAAAACCACCCCTCGTCCTGTTCGTTATTGAAAACAACCCAGTCGTTTCGCTCGTTATCGAAAACCACCCGTCGTTTTGTTCGTTACTGGAAAAAAAAAGAAAACTCGTCCTGTTCGTTATGGAAAACCACCCCTCGTCGTGTTCGTTATTGAAAACATCCCCTCGTCCTGTTCGTTATGGAAAACCACCCCTCGTCCTGTTCGTTATTGAAAACCACCCCTCGTCCTGTTCGTTATTAAAAAACACCCCTCGTCTTGTTCGTCATTGAAAACATCCCCTCGTCCTGTTCGTTATGGAAAACATCCCCTCGTCCTGTTCGTTATGGAAAACATCCCCTCGTCCTGTTCGTTATGGAAAACATCCCCTCGTCCTGTTCGTTATGGAAAACATCCCCTCGTCCTGTTCGTTATGGAAAACATCCCCTCGTCCTGTTGTTCGTTATGGAAAACCACCCCTCGTCTTGTTCATTATTGAAAACCACCCAAGCTGTTTGGGTCGTTATTGAAAACCACCCGTCGTCTCACTCTCTACTGAAAACGAGCCGTCGTGTCGGTCGTCATTTCTGTTCCACTAGGTTTAGGAGTCCGCTAGTCGCAATGAAACAGAAGTCCGGATATGACCAATACATCATCACGCGGAGGGCTCATGCATGCCATTAGCGTGTTCATTTCACTTCGCGTGCTACAATTTCATCACGCGCAAACTGACCAGTAGGCGAGCGGCTGGACTCCGGGTCACGGTCGCTGATTGGTTAGCAGCAGGGCAACATGGGAGAAATATGAATGTCCCAGGCCCCCAGGGAGGTCTATTGTCTCAGCGATAGACGTAACGACAATACGTCTCGTTCGGCCTCCGTCCCTCCACCCCATCCTACCCCCACGCTCCCTCCACCCCACCTCCCAACCCCTACCCCCACCCCCACTCCCAATCGATAAGGTTAATGGCAAGAAGCATAATTTAGTTATTCGTTTGGGGATGGCATTGTACGGTGACAGGCCATTGTCAGGGGAGACGAACGGCACAGCCTAGCTTGCCTGCACACAGGCACTCGTTACAGGTTTTCCCTGTTCTTTCGCGGGGTGGGCAGGGGGGT
>JABMCL010002312.1:47500-50000 GCA_018857735.1 Alviniconcha marisindica | reverse complement strand
TCTCTGTCTCTCTGTCTCTCTGTTTCTGTCTCTGTCTGTCTCTGTCTCTCTGTCTCTGTCTGTCTCTCTTTTGTCTCTCTCTGTTTTGCCCCTGTTTTGTTTTGTTTTCTGTCTCTCTCTCTCTCTCTCTCTCTCTCTCTCTCTCTCTCTCTCTCTCTCTCCCCACACCCCACACACACACACACACACACAAAAAAAAAGGGGCTGGCCGATCGAGGTCAGTCCCCTTGAAGGGGTGGAAGAGGAGGGGGTCCAGGGAGGGCTCGGTGGAGGAGGAGGAGAGTCGGGAAGGGGAAGGGAACTATAAGGCCTACCAATCGTTCCCCTTGGGAGGAGGTACCCTGGCGGGGACGGGGGATCCCCGGGGGGTGGGGAAGGGGGGAGGTATAGGCCTAAATCGCTCACATGAGGAGGTTAAAATTTGGCGGGACCAAAATTCTCGGGCGAGACCCGGGGAAGAGAGAGCTTTTAGGCCTACCTATCGCTCACCATAGAGGAGGTACTGGCGGGGACCGAGATCCCGGAGCTGGGGAAGGAGAGGCTAAAGGGCCCACCAAACGCTACACCATAGAGGAGGTACTGGCGGGGACCGAGATCTCGCGAGACTGGGGAAGAGAGAGACTATATAGGCCTACCTATCGCTACACCATAGAGGAGGTACTGGCGGGGACCGAGATCCCGGGAGGCTGGGGAAGAGAGAGGCTATAGGCCTACCTATCGCTACACCATAGAAGGGACTGGCGGGAAACCCAGATCTCGCGAGACTGGGGAAGAGAGAGGCTATAGGCCTACCTATCGCTACACCATAGAGGAGGCGAGAACCGAGATCTCGCGAGACTGGGAAGAGAAATTTTAAAAGGCCTACCTATCGCTACAACCAAGAGGTACTGGGAAACCGAGATCTCGCGAGACTGGGGGAAAAGAGATAAGGCCTACCTATCGCTACACCAAGAGGGGGTACTGGCGGGGACCGAGATCTCGCGAGACTGGGGGAAAAGAGAGGCTAAGGCCTACCATCGCTACACCATAGAGGTACTGGCGGGAAACCCAGATCTCGCGAACTGGGGAAGAGAGAGGCTATAGGCCTACCTATCGCCACACCATAGAAGGTACTGGCGGGGACCGAGATTCGCGAGACTGGGGAAGAGAGAGGCTATAGGCCTACCTATCGCTACACCATAGAGGGACTGGGGAACCGAGACCGCGAGACTGGGGAAGAGAGAGGCTATAGGCCTACCTATCGCTACACCATAGAGGATACTGGCGGGACGAGATCTCGCGAGCTGGGGAAGAGAATTTTAAAAGGGCCCACCTATCGCACACCACAGGGGACTGGCGGGAACCGAGATCTCGGGGACTGGGGAAGAGAAATTAAAGGCCTACCTATCGCTACACCACAGAGGTACTGGCGGGAAACCCAGATCTCGGAGACTGGGGAAGAGAAGGTATAGGCCTACCATCGCTACACCAAAGGGGGTACTGGCGGGGACCGAGATCTCGCGAGACTGGGGAAGAGAGAGGCTATAGGCCTACCTATCGCTACACCACAGAGGTACTGGCGGGAACCGAGATCTCGCGAGACTGGGGAAGAGAAATTAAAGGCCTACCTATCGCTACACCACAGAGCTACTGTCGGGAACCGAGATCTCGCGAGACTGGGGAAGAGAGAGGCTATAGGCCTACCTATCGCTACACCACAGAGGTACTGGCGGGAACCGAGATTTCACGAAGTTGAGGAAGAAGACTAGATTATAAGCCTGCCTAACGCCACACCGTCACCACCAGAATGACCACTGGAGTAATATGGGCAGCGGCGAGAGCCCATTGTAAAGTATGACATTAATCGTGAGGGGCAAAGTCACACTGAGAACTCTGTCTAAAAACCACAACTTACATTGAGAGCAGAGAGCCGAAGACGGAATCAAACTACTAAGGTCCTTCTGCTTACCAGCCTGGTGCCTTACCGCGAGGCCAAACCGGCTCACTTGGACCGGAAGTGAGAACAAACAGCCTCTCATTAATTTTATGCAGCGACAAAAAATTTACAACCTGCAAAAACGCCGAGCAGACTTGAAGCTAACGCTCCCTGACTCTCGCGTTGCAGCGCTCTGCAAATTTGCTGCCGCAGACAGAGTTTAAACGCATCATTGAAAACGGGAGGTATATATTGCTGTCGCTGCGGCATAGGCTATTCAGTCGAGTCGATGTTTCATCGCTGCAGAACTGTCTCGTGACTTTTGCAGCTAGCTGCAAAAATACGAAGTTGTCACTGCAATGTCCGTGGTACACGTTAGTAGCTGCAGAGGATTTGTTTGCAGGTAGCTGCAAATGTAGCGACAAAATATTGCATTTGCTAATCTCCCGCTGTGGCAATGACCGTGAATAATTAGTCCCCCCCCCCCCCCACTCCGTGTGTATGCTTTTTTGTTTTTGTTTTTTGTTTTCTGGTGTGTGTGTGTCTGTGTGTGTCTGTGTGTGTATGTGTTTTTTGTTTTTTTTG
>JABMCL010002312.1:32500-40000 GCA_018857735.1 Alviniconcha marisindica | reverse complement strand
GCAAACGAGATCCAATTGCTCCCCGAAGTCATTCCGTTCAGCCATGACTCCGTCTACTCGCGGAATGTATGGGCGCCAGTGGAGTCGGCAAAGGGAGGTTCAGTACCTCCGGGAGGGCAAGGAGATGAGGCGCCGGGCAAACTGAAGCAGCTCCGGTGATCCGTCAATGAGATGAATGGGGGTCTTTTCTTTTTAACCTCCTCTCTGTCTCTGTCTTTTTCATCGTTACTGCGGTAGTCAGTGTTGTTACTATTGTTTTATGTGTAGCCTATTGGCATGTAGATTAGCAGGGACGGATTGTAAGAATAGGCAACTGCCTAAAATCTTAACCTTGGTGCAATAAAGTTCTGAGTTCAGAGTTCTGTCTCTCTGTCTGTCTGTCTCTATATGTCTGTCTCTGTCTGTCTGTATGTCTCTATCTGTCTGTCTGTCTCTGTCTCTCCGTGTCTCTGTCTTTCTCTGAACCTCTCTGACTCTCTGACTCTCTCTGACTGTCTCTGTATGTCTGTCTGTCTGTCTCTGTCCCTCTGTCACTATCTCTCTGTGTTTCTGTCTTTCTCTGTCTCTCTGTGTCTCTCTCTGTTTCTGTCTCTCTCTGTCTCTATCTGTCTCTGCCTGCCTGCCTGCCTGCCTGCCTGCCTGCCTGTCTGCCTGCCTGTCTCTCTTTCTCTGTCTCTGTCTGTCTGTCTTTCTCTTTCTCTGTCTCTCTGTGTCTGTCTGTCTGTCTGTCTGTCTGTCTGTCTGTCTGTCTGTCTGTCTGTCTGTCTGTCTGTCTGTCTGTCTGTCTCTCTCTCTCTCTCTCTCTCTCTCTCTCTCTCTCTCTCTCTCTCTCTCTCTCTCTCTCTCTATGTCTGTCTCTCTGTCTGTCTGTCTCTGTCTGTCTGTCTGTCTGTCTGTCTGTCTGTGTCTCTGTCTGTCTCTGTCTCTGTCTCTGTCTCTGTCTCTCTGTCTCTCTGTCTCTGTCTCTGTCTCTGTCTCTCTCTCTCTCTCTCTCTCTCTCTCTCTCTCTCTCTCTCTCTCTCTCTCTCTCTCTCTCTCTCTCTCTCTCTCTCTCTCCCACCCCCACCATTGACGTTTGCTACTGATGATTTCACAGCCGTATATATCCACCCAGAGTGCCCTCTCTCTCTCTCTCTCTCATATGATGTGTGATGTCGGAACTTCATTTATTCCATGTGTGTACCAAAGCATAGGAAATGTGTACATGATGATGCTGATGATTGCTTTTATATAACGCTATTCTCCGCTCTCGAGCAGACTCACTGCGCTCGCATGTGATTCTATATGAGTGGCTAGCTTTTTATAACGCGTTTTTGAATATCCACCGAAGTGGTGTACTTACAGCGCTGGCATGGCTGGTGCCACAAGAAACTGCTGCCGTCTGGACGCAAGTTCTGTGTACTCCATACAACCATGCATCATGTCACTTCATGCAAAGCCACATACGTAAGGTGTATGCGTGTTTAACTGTCACCTGCCACCTGCACTTTTGGCAGAATGTGCACATGTGTAATAAGATCTCGAATAGTCCCTTTGTTTGAGCGAGGGCTGGATGTAAAGCATTCATGCTTATCTGTAACCTTCGCGTAAATAAGCAATTTTACTGTCTTACTATATTTTACCATATATATATATATATATATATATATATATATATATATATATCTTATCGTCTTTCATCTCTCGTATTAAAAATGAATGGGAAGAGTTAAGATGACGATGACGGGTTATGAATGGAGCCGACTAGTTCGCCTAAAGCCTGTTCTTAACTGGGCGAACATTTGCTTCTCGAACATAGTTCGGGTTATTTGTCGAACCCTGGCCAACATAGCTGGTTCTTAATTGGGCGAACTTTTGCTTCGCGAACATAGTTCGGGTTATTCGTCGAACTGTGACGAAGCTATATTCGCGGTCCAAAAAGCTTCGCTCAACATATTCTAGGAACATTGCCTCTGATTGATTGAGAGCAAACAGAGCTCTCCTGTGGATGAGGGAGAAATAAAAATAGAAATGAATGACCGTGTCGATACTTCACTCGCTTGAATTGACCTATTTGTTGACTTGTGGGAGGCGCAGCCTTGTCTCTGGGACCCAAAATGATATAGTAGTTAGTTGAAGTACCCTGAGAGGGATGCTTAAAGTATATTGACTTGACTTGACTCGACTTGGACGTAAAGCAACACTGAACCATGCACACGCATTGGTCACAGTTTGTCCCTAATACGTCAACCGACATCCGAGGACATTTTGGGTCATCCTGTCTGCTGCGCTTCGTGCTGCAAGTTCGGCCCGAAGTTTTCATCTCATAATAAGCCAGTTAAGAACGAAGTATAGTTCTTCGAACTGCCCGAACCATGTCGGGCGAACTAAAAGTTCAATTAAGAAACGAAACATAGTTCGTCGAACTGTCCGAAGTATGTTCGGCGAACAAACAGTGAGCCCAGTTAAGAACGGGCTTAAGGCTGACCCATCGACGGGGTCGCTGGTACGTCCGTACCGATCGATTGATCCAAAGCTTGTGTGGCTGGCGGCTGTGTCTATTGATTGTGAAACAGATGTCACGAACCGCGGGTGTAATTTGATCAAGACGAAGGTGCGCAAAACCCCGCCGTGTATTCTTCTTCACTGGATTTCCGACCCGGTACGGTGGAATCCCCGTTCCCATGACAGCAAATCTGCAGTTTAATCGCGTAATCTGTTCTTTGAATCATCGGACTTAACAATCTGTAATTGAATTGCATTTAATTAATTGGAGGTGGGTAGGGATGGGGAGGGGTGTGTGTCCGTGTGTGTGTGTGTGTGTGTGTGTGTGTGTGTGTGTGTGTGTGTGTGTGTGTGTGTGTGTGTGTTTTTGTGTGTGTGTGTATGTGTGTGTGTTGTGTTTGTGTGTGTTTGTGTGTGTGTGTGTGTGTGTGTGTGTGTGTGTGTGTGTGTGTGTGTGTGTGCGTGCGCGTACGTGTGCGTGCGTGCGTCGTGTGTGTGTGCGCGCAGCGCGCGCGCGTGTGTGTGTGTGTGTGTGTGTGTGTGTGTGTGTGTGTGTGTGTGTGTGTGTGTGTGTGTTATAATTATGTTATTTTTTTGTGCGCGTATTGAAATGCGCAGTGTACGCAAACCGAAATAATTCATAATATCTAGAGCATTGATTCCGGAATTTGAATCCATGATTGGATAGGGCAGAAGAAGAAGAAGAAGAAGAAGAAGAAGAAGAAGAAGAAGAAGAAGAAGAAGAAGAAGAAGATCGAAACACAAAAAGATTCAAACGAACGCTTATTTATATATTTATTTATATATATATCTAGAATAAATAAGCGTTCGTTTGAACCTTTTTGTGTTTGGATCATGTTTTAGGACGCTAACAGTCATTCTGTTTCAGATTATTATTATTTTTAATAATAAATAACCCGTGTGCTTAAGGAATGCGCTCTTTAAAGATCCCACGTCGGCGGATAAGAAACGACGCAACACAGCTGCGCCGGCCAAAATCCATACACTTCCACCAACGTCAGTCTTGGCTTGACCGAGGGGGCGCGACTCTCTCCCTGCTGGTTTTCTTTGAGGACAATGACTCCTATTTCCCAGGGCGCAACGCGTTAAAAGAGGACAAACGCTCAAACGACAGGGGAAAAAAAGGGGGAAAAAATGTCAATACAAAGCTCGCTCCCAGCTCAGCATGAGTTTCAACTTTCCTCTATTATTCATGCGTTATACTCCCTCAGCGAGCAACAATGCCACACGCTTTTTGTTTGGCCTTTAACTTGCCATGGCAACGGGGATGGGGGGTGGGGGTGGGCAGTGGGGAGGGGCGGTGGAAGGGGAAGGGGGAAGGGGTGAGGGGTGAGGGGTGGGGAGGTCAACGATCTGAATCAGTTAGTTGTCCCACGGAGCTCTCCCACTGAGCAGAGCTCAGGAGCTGTGTGACAGCTGAGGTGGCCGTCCTGGGCTCCCCGTCCTAATGAGCCATCGTGGTTCCTGTGGACGTAAAGCAACAGTGAACCATGCACACGCATTGGTCACAGTTTGTCCTTAATACGTCAACCGACATCCGAGAACAGTAAACTCTACATCATCATCATCATCATCATCATCCTACTGAGCACTGACTGCAAACTCAAAGCACTGGTTTACGACATCCTTCCTCCAACCACTGCTGTAATTCGTTACGCCATAGATTTACCAAAACTGTCAGCAGCTAACTCAAACTCCAAGCACTGGTTTACAACGTCATACCTCCAACCACTGCTGTCATTCGTTACGCCATAGATTTAGCAAAACTGTCAGCAGCTAACTCAAACTCCAAGCACTGGTTTACAGCGTCATACCTCCAACCACTGCTGTAATTCGTTACGCCATAGATTTACCAAAACTGTCAGCAGCTAGCTCAAACTCCAAGCACCGGTTTACAACGTCATACCTCCAACCACTGCCGTAGTTGATTACGCCACAGGTCTGGAAAAACTGTCAGCTAACGAACAGTTTTTCAATGATGCTCAAATGGCAGTAAGTCTGCAACAGACGACTCAGATTATATCAGACGTTTCTTTTATAAATGACCGCGTTGCTTACGCCAGCACAAATAAAAACAAAATCGTTGGAATCGAGAGGGAACTCTTTTCTTTCTTTCTTTCTTTTTTTTACCCGGGGCGGATGCGTCTCATGTTTGCATGGGTGGGTGCTTGGGTGTTACGTTGCTTCCACAGTCTTTGTACCCAAAACTTTCGGAGGGCGCTGACCGCGTCGGTGGACAGCTTGCGCGGAGATAAAAGAGTGCTCTCCTTCAGTGCATGCAGTGACGTAACCAATTCTGGCAGAGTTTGGAGGAAGGTGCCGGAAAGCGATGCTCGGAGTGTGCAGCCAACTGCCAGTTTTTTTTTTTGTTTTTTAGTTAGTGCTCAAATGGCAGTAAGTTTGTAACAACACACATAGCCTCATAGGCTAACTTAAGCCCGCGTTTCTCATAACTATAGCTGCTCACGGTGTTTACGCCAGCATAAATAAAACTAAAAGCGTTCTACGAATCGAGACAGAACTTTTTCCTCTCTCTCTCTCTCTCTCTCTCTCTCTCTCTCTCTCTCTCTCTCTCTCTCTCTCTCTCTCTCTCTATTTTCTTTCCTTCGCAGTGAGGTGAAGGCATGTCTGGCAGGCCCAGATTCTGGATGTGATTCGCCATGTTTTACTTTTGCGACACTGCAGCGAGGTTATCAGTCGTAAAATCGCTGACATATCGACATCTTCAATGAGGTATTTTTATCCGCGGTTACTGCGTCGAGTAACGGTAGCCTCGTCTGCTGACACGTGTCTACCATTTTGAACTTGTCAGAAAGAAGAGTTGACGCCGTGTAATCGCTGAGGTTGCCTGCGCTGCGCAAATGAATTGAAATAACAAGAAAATAAATCAAATTAAGATATATTAAGACGTCAAGCAAACTTGCTCGCATAATAATTAGTAAACAGTAAAAGTACGATCACACTGCGCCTGCATCGCTCGGGTTGTGCCACCTTTCTCCGCTCCAGAATGGAAGAGTTTGAAATGGCCGACGGCACACATCTGTAACGGGTATATCTGTAGTAGTACTGATTTGACGAAGTGAACGGAAGACGTCGATACCACAAGACGTGTGAGTGTTTTAGTAGTAAAACACAAACAATCCAAACATACAGTCCTGATGATTTTTTTGTAAGCGAGAGAGACACAGAGAGAGAGAGAGAGAGAGACAGAGAGACAGACAGAGACAGAGAGAGACATTGAGACAGACAGACAGACAGACAGACAGACAGACAGAAACTGGATTCAGAAGTAAAGCAACAACAACAACAAAAAGTACTGATTTGACGAAGTAAACGGACGATGTCGATGCCACAAGATGTGTGAGTGTTCCAGTAGTAAAACACAATCCAAACATACAATCTTGATGATTTGATTTTATTTGAATTTTTTAAGAGAGAGAGAGAGAGAGAGAGAGAGAGAGAGAGAGAGAGAGAGAGAGAGAGAGAGAGAGAGAGAGAGAAAGAGAGAGAGAGAGAGATTAACTAGATTCAGAGGTAAAGCAACTGACACCAACAACAACAGCAACAAAACTTTTTGAGCATTACAACACTGAAAGCAGTCATAGTCCAGGGTCTACGACCTTTTGGCCAGCAAAATCGCCAGCCTAAATAAACCTCGGCTGTTTAGGCTGTTCAGCTTGGCGTGGTCCAGGTCTGCGAATACCATTGTGGGGGTCTCTATAGCCTTGAGATTTAGGCCAGCCTACGGCTTTGGGCCCGATCATGTTCATAGCTGACATTTTACAGAAGCTGCACTTATGCGGGGACGATTTCGGAAGACAGTTGCACCGAGATGAGGAATGCTCCCTCAGTGGCGTAACCAATTATGGCAGAGTTTGGATCAAGGGTGCCAGCAAGCGTGTGCGCTGACCGTAGTATTGGCGTAATTAAGTTTTTAAAAATTGAGACAAGAATGACTTCTAGCGTTCCAAAACCAGATCCAAACACAATAAAAGTTCAAAAGAACGCTATTTATTGGGACAAGACACGACTTGCAAATGTTCGCGCCAGTCCCCTTTAACAAGCTACAAAACGACACTTAGGAAACAACAGTTAAACGGTGAAAAACGATGAAAAGTGAGATGGACAGCTAAACCATTTATCTGTTTTTGGTTGAGCTATGCTGTTTTTCTGGCCATGAACTCCAAGCACTGGACTGGACTGGAGAAAAACAACATAGCTCAACCAAAAACAGATAATGGTTTAGCTGTCCATCTCATTTTTCATCGCTTTTCACCGTTTAACTGTTTTTTGCGAGTCGTTTTGTAGCTTGGTAAAGGGGATTACCCCGAAAAATTGCAGTTGTTTTTGTCCTAATAAATAACGTTGTTTTGAATCTTTTATGTGTTTGCACTTAAGTCAGCTGCAAAAAAAAAAATATATATATATATATCGTACAACTTTCTGATGCTCTGTACACTAATGAATGAACTTTTCTTTTCTTTTCTTTTTTTCTTCTCCTCCTCCTCGCTCCTCCTCCTCCTCCCTCCTCCTCCTCCTTCTTCTTCTTCTTCTTCTTCTTCTTCTTCTTCTTCTCTTCCTGATATAACCGTACTGGTTGCTGGACCGGTCGTAGAACACCAAATTACTTACTTCTCTTTCTTCCGCTTCTTCTTCTTTATTTATATATTTATTTATTTATTTATTTGCGGGATGGGGCGGAGATTGGCTGAGGCCTGTTCAGCTCCAGCGCCAACACTGTTTCAAATTATATTTGAAAAATCAACGAGTCGTTGTTAGAGACTCCGTGTCGCCAGTACACTGCAACCCTCCGATCCAGGCAAACGCAGTAACGTATCGGCGACTAGTCTACTAGTAGTAGACAGAACTAGAACTTTAGACCTCAATCCCTGTGGTTAGAACAGCCGCGCGGCTGAGTGCAACAGGACACAGAGCTGTGGACATGGCAGGGGAGAGCATGCCATCACTGAGATGTAGGTTTGTTTCCTGTAGCTC
>JABMCL010002312.1:15000-22500 GCA_018857735.1 Alviniconcha marisindica | reverse complement strand
TCCAGGAATAAGCTCTGCGTGTCCAGGCCAAGACTTGACTTGTTTAAAACTAGCATATCTTCGATGGAGCGTCCCTCTGGAACTCCCTGCCTCAAAATATAAAATCCCGTATTTTTCTTCCTTGTTTCAAACGTAATCTGTACAAACATATTTCTGAGAATACCCTTTCGTCAAACTTTGTTTGAATGACATGTTTGCTTAAAAATTTGAGTGTTGTACACATACAGGTATGTACATGAAAGAAAGTGTGTTTGTACGCGCTATTATTATTTGAACGGTTCGCATTGTTGCTGCCTCTTCACATTTATTATGTGTCTGAGTTAGGCCTACACTTAATGTTCTTGCTTCCATTATTTGTAATCACAATCACATCCTCATCATCATGAATATTGTCTCTGTTGTGTTTTGGCTCCTATTCTAAAATCGTAATCTTTACTACGGAAATCAACGCTGTTACTGTTGTTTTATGTGTAGCCTGCGGGTATGTAGATTAGCAGGGCCAAATTGTAAGAATAGGCAACGGCCTAAAATCTTTATTTTTGTGCAATAAAGTTCTGAGTTCTTAGTTCTCTCTCAGAGATGACTGTAAATCTACAGACGGGGATTACTTACTGAGAACAGGATCCAAACACATAAAAGGTTCAAAAGAACGCCATTTAGAAGAAAGAAAAAGAAAAAGAAGAAAAAGAAAGAAAGAAGAAAAAAGAAAGGAAAAAAAGCTATTTATTAGGACAAGACAAAACAAATAGCATTCTCTCGAACCTTTTGTGTGTTTGGATCTCGTTTTAGAACGCTAGCAGTGATTTTTGTTTCAGATTTTTTGTTTTAAACTGAGAGAATAAACTGACAACAGACAAATCATGGCGATGACTTTCGGTCTGGGCGCAGCGGAACGGACAACTTGCTAGGGAAAGTGGCCGGCAGACAGCGAGCACGATAATCGCACGTGCAGCATGTCAGTAGAACTCAGAACGCCACAGGATTAACCAAGCCATCAGGAGGAGACGTGAGCGAGTCGAGCGAAGCACTGAGCGGAACGTCAAGATGGCAATCTTCGGGACGTCGATAGGACCTCATAGCTTCTGTCTCGTACAGTGTTATGGTGTGGGTGGGTCACAAACAATGATTAAAGATTAACGAAGCTCAGTCAGGCCTCGTTTCCACGTGGGCATAATCATTCAACGAACCGAGCTCTCCCGGTGGACCGCTCCCTGACGGCTTGTTCCGTCGCACGCGCCCCCCGGTGCTGTTGCGCGTGCGCGGAACATCACATGATTTCCCATGGTACGCATTTCCGGTTTATCTGGCACCGCTCGGAAGGCGACAAACCCTGAAAATGGAGAAGGTAGGAGAACCACGTTTTGAGGGGTCGGGGCTTCTTCTGCTATTTCTTCTTTTCCGTATTTCTCCTTCTTCTTTTGCTTCTTCTTCTAACTTCTCCTCATTCCCCCCCCCCCCCCCCACCCCCTTTTTTCTGTGTGTTGTGTGTGTGTGTGTCTCTCTCTCTCTCTCTCTCTCTCTCTCTCTCTCTCTCTCTCTCTCTCTCTCTCTCTCTCTCTCCCTCTCTCTCTCTCTCTCTCTCTCTCCCTCTCTCTTATCTCTGCCTGTCTGTCTGTCTCTGTTTCTTTCTCTCCGTATAGCTGTGAAGTCGTGCCAATAAAACACTCTCTTTGGTCCCCCGAAGGGAGGCCGGGCCTGTCTGATGTCAGTCTCCTGTCTGGAAACCCAGGGCTGTCATTTGATTCCCCTTTCCTGCCTCCTCTCTTGTTTTTTCTGCCTAGTCCTGTTGCTCTTTCGGTCTTGTCAATTTTCCGTTAATGGTCCTGTGCCCTGACTTAATTTCTAGCAAATAAATTCCCAAAGGTTCCTGTTGAGCAGCTAGATGATGATTGATAAGTGGTGTGTGCTGCTTGTTGCCTAAATAGCACTGGGATCTGCCATTCTGCCGTATATCTTCTTCTTTTCTTTTCTGTGCATTCCTGTTTTCTGACAATGTTTCTTTAATCTGGTATCGATAAATCAGACAGGGGCAATATTGAAGGAACTAGCTCTTCGGAAGTTTGTGTTTGATGTTTGCGTATGTATGATTTTGTTGCTTTGCTTGTTTGTTTGTGTATTTGTTGGTTGAGAGAGAGAGAGAGAGAGAGAGAGAGAGAGAGAGAGAGAGAGAGAGAGAGAGAGAGAGAGAGAGAGAGTTGTGCGCGCGTGGGTATGTCTGTTTGTGTGTGCGTGTGTGTGTGTGTGTGTGTGTGTTGTGCGCGGGCGTGCGTGCGTATGTCTATGTGCGTGGATGCGTGTGTGTGCGCGTGTGCGTGCGTGTGTGTGTGTGTACGTGTGTGCGTGCGTGCGTGCGTGCGTGCGCGCGCGCGCACACGTGTGGGTATGTGTGTGTTGCTATAGTTATTGCTTTTGTAAGTTTACCTGAAATGTTTATTCGGCTTATGACACGGTTAGACAGTCCTGAGCTGACCCTGTGTGGCTGACAGGACGATGAACTCCAGTGACTGGCTAACTAACTAGCTAACTAACCAAAGGTGAGCAGCCTTGCTTCCAACATGCATGTCCAGGGGTGAATGAGTTCTGGACACTTGCCTAGCCAAATTCTCGGTCTACCAACTTCTGCAGCTCTTTCCGTTGGTACCAAATCAGGAATGCATGCAAGCCTGTCCCCCAAGACCAACAGCCAGGATCAAAAGATGCTCGCCGCGTCGTCACCATGCCTCTGACTACACCATCCCCCACCCCCCCCCCCCCCCCCCCCCCCCCCCCCCACCACCTCTTCCTCCCTTTCCTCCCAATAAGCCTGTTTTGCTGGCCGCATAGCTTTCCACTTCGTGGATTTGAAAACGTCGGCGCCCAGGCAGAGAACATAAGAGTCAGGGAGGAAAACAGCCAAAGAGTAAACGTGGAAAAATCAGCCCCAAAGTTTGTTTGTTTGTTTGTTTGTTTGTTGAGGATGTACCTCTGGTGGAGTTTATACGTACCTTGTATTTGCACGCATGGCAGGTGGGAGTTAGCGTAGGCGACTCGGGTCTTTGTTGCTGTACTTGTGTTACGTATTGCGAAGCCACATACGTAAGGTGTATACGTGGTTAGCTGTAACCTGCCACCTGCACCTTTTTGGCAGAATGACCGGGATCTTTTCCGTGCTACTGCGGTAACACGGGGGTGGAACGGATGCCGAAATAAGAGTCAGCACAGGAAGCTGACCGTGGAGAAGAAGATTCCCCCACCGCTCCTGCAGGGATTCGAACCCGCAACCTTTGAATCACGAGTCCGGCGCTCTAACCACTGAGCTATCCCCGTTTGTTATCGTAAATTTAAAAGGTCACATTTTCCGTGGCGATATTTTGAGTTGTTTGTGCTTTTCGTCTTGTGGCATAACCTGCTGAGTTTGACAATGAAGTGGAGATAGACAGACAGACAGACAGACAGGCATACAGGCAGACAGCTAGACTGATAGACAGACAGAAAATGCAAGCAAGCAAGTAACTGTCGAGGCGCTGTACGTTGGGTCAGACTAAGACGAGACAAGGTGGGGGGGAAAATAAAGAAAAGAAATCCCTTCAGAAAGAATCTGTTGGGTGCATCAGCCCCACCCGGAGCGTAATGCGATTTGTTACCCTCAAAGCCAAACAGAGTGGTATTCAAAAACATCTGATCCTGAAGAGGACAATTATTCCCCCTCTATCCAGCCCAGCCCCTACCCTCCCTCCACAGCCACCCCCACCACTACGACCCCCACCGATCCCTACCGCACCTCCTGGAGTCTCGATTTCCGTGTTGCGGCATATTTTGTCGCCGGGCATATATTATTGTCGCCGGCGACAAAATATGTCGACGTTCACGGCACATGTTGTCGGCAGTCGTCAGAGTAAAATTTAAACTCAGAGATGATAATGATGATGATGATCATCATCATATGATGATGATATCATGATGATGATCATTATATTTATAGAAACATGTTTGACTAGATTTTTTGTTAAAGTTGAATGTTCTCTCTCTCTCTCTCTCTCTCTCTCTCTCTCTCTCTCTCTCTCACACACACACACACACACACACACACCACACACACACACACACACACACACACACACACACACCTCATTTCGCGTCCATTTTGTACGGTGAAATGGCAATGTCAAATTCCAACGTTTTTTCGGCACTTTGTCGGCCTTACTGATTGTCGGCACTGTTGCGCTATATACCGTCGCCAGCGACAATAATTATGTGCCGTAAAACCCAGCATATATTTGTGTGAACGTTGACATACTTATAGTGTCACCGGCTAGAATAATTATATTCCATGAACGTTGACATACTTATAATGTCGCCAGCTAGAATAATTATATCCCGTGAACATTGACATACTTATAATGTCGCCGGCGACAATAATTATATCCCGTGAACGTTGACATACTTATAATGTCGCTGGCGACAGTAAATGCCATGAACGTTGACATACTTAAAATGTCGCCGGCGACAGTCAATGCAGTGAACGTTGACATACTTATAATGAGGCCAGCGACAATAAATGCCGTGAACGTTGACATACTTATAATGAGGTCGGCGACAGTAAATGCCATGAACGTTGACATACTTAAAATGTCGCCGGCGACAGTCAATGCAGTGAACGTTGACATACTTAAAATGTCGCCGGCGACAGTAAATGCCGTGAACGTTGACATGCTTACAATGAGGCCAGCGACAGTAAATGCCGTGAACGTTGACATACTTATAATGAGGCCGGCGACAGTAAATGCCGCGAACGTTGACACAATCGTAATGTCGCCGGCGACAATGTATGGCCGGCGACAAAATATGCCGCAACACCCCGCCAAGTACCTCTCCGGAGACCACTCGCCGTTAAGTAAACTAAGGAAGGAACGATGACGGAAGTAAGCGACCCACACTGATGAGGCAGAAGCATTACGTGCTGTACGTGTGGCGTGCACAGGGTCCGTCTGCCGTCGGCCAGAGATATTGTGTCACTTCTTGTTGTGCACAGCGCCAGTTTTCCACGTTGAGGTTCATTGCAAGCGACAGGCAGACTGTGGAGAACGAGAGAGAGAGAGGACGACACAGGCAGTACTGTGCAAGATCCTGCTGTTCATAATTTATCGGCCTGCGTTTATCGCTTGGTGTATATTACAGTAGAACCGCTTTTTACGCCGCCAGTTTTGCCTCGCACACGCGCACATACACACACACACGCACGCGCGCGCGCGCACGCACGCACGCACGCACGCACGCACGCACAAGCACGCACGCACGCATACACGCACACGCACACACATACGCACGCACACGCACGACACACACACACACACACACACACACACACACACACACACACGCACGCACGCACGCACGCGCACGCACGCACGCACGCACGCACGCACGTACACACGCACGCACGCACACACACACACACACACACACACACACACACACCACACACACGCACACACACGCATGCGCACAAACGCACACACGCATGCACGCACGCATGCACACACACACACACACACACACACACACACACACACACACACACACACACACGCACGCACGCACGCACGCACGCACGCACGCTCGCACGCTCGCTCGCACGCACGCACGCACGCACACACACACCGCAGTACATTGGTGTATCTGACCTTGAATGACTGTACCTGACCTTGAGTGACTGTAGCCTATCTGGCCTTGAATTACCAATCGAAATCTTTGCTATTTTCGCTGCTGGTAAGCAATATGGAAAGTCGAATAAATCTTCCCTGCCTTGATCAAATCGAGCTCTGTGAGACAATTACCCGATAAACTGAATCATCCAAACAGGTTGTTCTGGTCTGTTTATGGATCTGTTTTTGCTGGTCTGTTTATGGATCTGATCCCAAATGAAATAAACTTGTCCAACTAGACACATGATAAACGCAGCAATCCCTCTGTCCTTTCAATTGTTGTTGTCGTTTTGTTTTGTGCGAGGAGATTATAAGCAGATATTGTGATTGTGAACTTTCCTGGCCCTTTTGTTGTTTTTGTTTTTGGTGATAATAATAATAACAGATAGACTATATCTTATGAAATGCCATTTTCTGACCGAGTTAAACTTACTTCGTTGTAAAACACCTCATGACAAAAATCCACACACCTCTCTATTGCATGGTTCGCTCATGCTCTTTCCCCCTTTTTCCCCCCCTCTCTCTATCCATATACTTTCTTCCCCCCTCTCTCTATCCATATACTTCCTTCCCTCCCCCCTCTCTATCCATATGCTTTCTTCCCCCTCCACCCCCCCCCCCTCTCTCTCTCTATCGATATACTTCGTCCCCCCCCCTCTATTCATATACTTCCTTCCCCCCTCTCTCTATCCATATACTTCGCCCCCCCCCCCCCCCCCACCCCCTATTCATTACTTCCTCCCCCTCCCCTCTCTATCCATATACTTCGTCACCCCCTTCCCACCCCCATCCCCCACTCCCACCTCTCTGTCCACATATTTCCTTCCCCCCTCTCTCTATCCATATACTTCCCCTTCCCCCCTCTCTCTATCCATATACTTCCCCTTCCCCCCTCTCTATCCATATATACTCCCTTACAACCCCCCCCCCTCCCTCTATCCATATACCCTCCCACCCACCCACATCTCTATCCACATATTTCCTTCCCCCCTCTCTCTATCCATATACTTCCTTCACTCCCTCTCTCTCTATCCTTACGTCCTTCCCCACTATCTATCCATATACGTCCTTCCCTTCTCTCTATCTATCCATATACTTCGTTCGCCTCCCCCCCCCCCCCCCTCCCCCCTCCCTCTCTCTCTCTCTCTCTCTCTCTCTCTCTCCATATACTTCCTTCCACACTCAACGAACTTTCCGACACTGAATTACGTCCATGTCGAGCCTACGAAGCAAGCACGCAAACTACCTCCCTCGTCATCAAAGCAAACAACGGCAACGACAACAGTCGTGCTGAGTGGGCTGGGTTGTTTCCTGTCGTCTGCTGACTGACTGCCGTGGTTAACAGTCAGAGTCACAATCACAGTCACAGTCACACCTTGACTACAGCTAGTTGCTGTCACCAGGCTGCCACGGCTGGCAGCAGTAATTGCGAGCACTAATATGATATTATACCATGCGGCATAACTATCTTTGGCGGGAGCTGCCACAAGCATCATTTTTGTCGCGACAGAACACGTCTTTTGTCGCGATAAAAGTATGTTTGCCGCGACAAAATTATGTTTGTCGCCACAAAACATTTTTTCACGACAAAACTTTTGTCTCGACAAACACGTGTTTGTCGCGACAAGCATATTTTTGTCGCGACAAAAAAACGTGTTTTGTCGCAACAAACACGTGTTTGATCCCAGACAAACACGTGTTTGTCGCGACAAATCCTTTGCCGCGACAAAAATGATACTTGTGGCATCTCCTGCCAATGATACATAACATTACAGTGTGTGTGGTTGGTGGTGCATAGTCGTCACGGGGAACGTCA
>JABMCL010002312.1:0-5000 GCA_018857735.1 Alviniconcha marisindica | reverse complement strand
CATACAGTGGTGACGTGGTGCACCTGTTAAACATACACGGTTTGTCGCCTTTCTGCTTGTCGCCACACTGGGGCAGACTATGGGCAAACAATGTAGCTATGATATACATTGACAAGAACACTGTGACCTACATCTAGGCACACAACGAGGGGTATTTTGCCGCGGGCAAGGCGACAAACAGTATATGTTTAACAGGTGCACCAAGTCACCACTGTGTATGCTTCGGTGTAATAGTACTAATAAAATAGCGCTATTGCTAATGCCCGTCACATGATAATAGATCCATACCCCGCCCTCACATCACCCCACACAAAACACACACACAAAAACCATACCAACCACGCACCCCAGCACGCACGCACGCCCCACCCATTTCACACGCACCCCACGCACCAGGGACGCAACACCCCCACCACACACCACACACCCCACACAAACCCGTCCGGCGCACGCACGCAGCACGAAAACCCGCACACACACACACCCCCCCCACGCCCCTGCACGCACGCACCCCATCCCACGCACGCAAAACCACACCCAACATAACCACACACGTAAACCCCACGCACACACGCACGATCGCATAACAACAACCGCAGCGCACACCACGCAACTTACGGAATGAACGATCCCAAACATCGACCACCACGTACATTGCTTTGCACGCACGTACACACACACACACACACACACAAAAACACACAACCCCAGTCTATCCTATTATCATCCTTTTTATCTGGACACACAAAACACACACACACACACACAGAGTTTATCCTATTATCTCCTGTATCTGGACACACACACACACACACACACACACACACACACACACACACAGAGTCTATCCTATTATATCCTGTGTCCGGTGGAAGACTCGCCGCTCACCCTAACACTGACTGGGGCAGACTGCATGACTAGCTGTCCGTTCGCTGAGTGTTGTCTTCCGTTCTGGTCGTGCGGCCCGTGGACAGTCTCACTCATGGCCACCGCTCCATTTACCCCTTCAAGACGGATGCAGACTGGCCACTTGACCATGCCCCCGGGTTCCCACCCCCCCTTCCCGCTAACGCCCCCCCACCTCCCCCCCATCCCACCTCCACCCCCTCCCCCTCCCCCACCTCCACCACTACCACTACGTCCACCCATTTCTGCATCAGGTTGTTTTTTCACTTCTCCCATTATTTGCCCAGCGTCCGTCTAGGTCCTGCAGACTTCACCTGATCCGCTCCCATCCGCCCCCCCCCCCCCCTACCCCCCCCCCCTCCGCCACCGTCACCTCCCCCCCCCCCCCCCCTCCCCCCCCCCCTACCTCCAACGCTACCGCCCGGGCTCCAAAAATTTCTGCATCAGTGTATGTTCTTTCCAGCGTCGTCGTCTGACTAACGTTATTTCCCCCATAGCGTCCGGTCTATGTCCTGCAGACTGCACCTGATGTCCACCTCCCATCTGTCTCTTTTCTTTGTCTCTCTCTGTCTCTGTCTGTCTCTCTTGTCTGTCTTCTCTGTCTTTTTGTCTCTCTGTCTCTGTCTCTGTCTTTTCTGTCTTCTGTTTTCTGTCTCTGTCTTTTCTTCTCCTCTCTCTTCTTTTCTCTCTCTCTCTCTCTCTCTCTCTTCAAATTCTCTCATCTTCTCTCTCTCCTTCGGATCCTGTGGACTGGGGGCCCCTGTGGTCTGTCCTGTCCGTCTGTCTGTCTGCCTGTCCGTCTGTCCGTCCTCCGCTCCGTCCGTCTCGTCTTCTGTCTTCTTCTTCTCTCTCTCTCTCTCTCTCTCTCTCTCTCTCTCCACCCACCACCACCACCACTACCCTCCACTCCCAATGTTTCTGCTTCAGTGTAAGTCGCTTCCAACGTCGTCGTCGCCTGACCGACATCATTATCTCGCCCATAGCCGTCCGGTCCATGTCCTGCAGACGTGCACCTGACGTCCACCGCTCCCCTGACCCCTCATCCCTCCCAGTCGCAGTGTCTGTCTGTTTGTCCCTCTCACCCGTCGGCGTCACGTGCATGGTTACATCAACAGTCTCCAGTGCCCCTCTCCCGCTTTCCGTCTCTGCCTGTGTCATTTGTACGTCGTCTGATCAACCCGTTGCTTGTCCTCGCCTCCTGTAACAGATTTTGCCTGTTTTGTTTTGGATTTTGTACCCCCCCCCCCTCCCCCCCCCCCCCCCCCCTTTTTCCCCATCATTTTTTCCCTCATCCCCACTCCCTTTCACGCTTTCCTGTGTCTATGTCGCCGATTTCTGTACCACAGGACGGGCGGTACCCCGGGTTAAAACCTTTCCCGGATTTGCCCCCCCCCCCCCCCCCACCCCCACCCCCCCACCCCTCCCCACCCCCCCCCCCCGCAAACCCCCCCTTTCCCTGTCCCTTCCCCACCCATTTCTAGGGGTTTTTGCCCCCCCCCCCCCACCCCCCCCCCCCCAACCCCCCCCCCCAGGCTCCAGTCTGCTTAGCGTCGTTCGCCACCCATTGCCATGGTTCCTGCCGACGTGACTGACATCATCATTCTCCTGGGGCTTTGTTTTGGCTCCGTCGCAACTTTTATGCCCGCCATTTAAATTGCCGCTAGGGCTAGGGCCCCCGTCACAGCCCCCCCCCCCCCCCCCCCAAACCCCACCCCCCCACCCCCATTTTACCCTTTCTCCCCCCGTTTATGTCTCAACATTATGCCCGTTAGCTTTAATAATTATGCGGGCCCAAGCTATGCCCCCCTTCATTTCATTTCCAACACACACACACACACAACAACCCCACACACACAAAAAAACACACACACACTTTACTAAAAAAAACACACAAACACAAACCCAAAAAAAATTTCAAACACACAAACATTACATTTTATTACACCCCCCGCATCGGCCAAAAACACACAAGACAAAAAGGGCACCCAACCCAAACCAAGGGGGGGGGAATGCATTTCATCAAACACAAAACACCCCACACACACACACACACCCCCACACACATACCATTTTTTACACCCATAAAACCCATTTACGCATTCACACACACACACACACCCACGGCTTTTAAACACCCACGCCCCCGCCCCCCCCTCTTTTTCTTTTTAAAACACAAAACAAAAACCCCCCAAAACACACACACAAACACACACAAAAACCCACCCTTCCCTCCACCCCGGCTCTGCCAAATGGGGGGGTTTTTCCCAAATTTGGTTTAAACCAAGCAAGCCCCCCCCCCCCCCCCCCCCCCCCCCCCCCCCCCCCCCCCCCCCCACCCCCCTCCCGCAACCCCCCCCCCTCCTAAAACACACCACCCCCCCTCTTCCAGCCTGGCCCTCCTGCCTCCCAAGTCTCCGACAGTGAGTGGCCATCACCCCGGCAAAGTCGCAGCCAAACAAACATATGCTTGGCACCACCGAACGTAGCACTCCCTCGGGGACGTAGGCATGGGCAGCTCTGCTGGCAGGCCCCCGGTGGCCGGGGGGGGGGGGGCGGGGCCTGGGGGGGGGGTTTCGAGGATGTCCCCTGAGGTCTTCTCGGTGGTCGGCGTGGCTGCTGTTTGGTTCGTCAGTGTCGCTTCACTGTCCTCCGATGGTGGCTGTGGATAGTGTAGGGTTGGGGGCTTCTTTTGTTTTTTGCCCCCTTCCCCCTCCTCCCCTCTTTCCTCCTCCTCCCCTCCTTTTTCCCTTTTTCTTCTTCTTTTTTTTCTTTCCCTTTTTCTTCTTTTCCCCCTCCTCCTCCTCCTCCCCCCTTTCTTTTCTTCTTCTTCTTCTCCCCTCCTCCTCCTCTTTCCTCCCCTCCTCCTCCTTTTTCCTTTTTCTTCCTTCCCCTCCCTCCTCCTCCTCCTCCTCCTTCTTCTTTTTTCTTCTACTCGTCTTCTTTCCTCCCCTCCCTTCCCCCCTTCCCCTCCTCCTTTTCTTCTTTCTTCTTTTTTCCCTCCTCCCCTCCTCCTCTTCCTCCTCCTTTCTTTCCCCCCCTCCTCCCCACCTCCCCCCTCCCCTCCTCCTCCCTCTTCTTCTTCTTCTTCCCGCGGGGAAGGGTTTCCCTCTTTCCCCCCCCCTTTGTTGTTGCTGTTTGTTGCTTTTTTGAGAATGACATGTGGTAACCAAAAGAGCTGGGGAACAAAACCAAGGTGCCGGGGGAACCGGCCCGGGAAAATTTTACAAATTTTGGGCCTGATGCTTAAAGGGGGCCCCCTTTGGTTGGCCGTAATCCCAAACCCGGAAAATGGGAAAAATGCCCGGGAAAAAGCCCGGGGCCGCCGGTTTTTCTGACCTTTTCCAAAGATGGGCCCCCTTCAAGCCGCTTTACGTCCACAAAACCAAAAGGGCCATTAGGGGCAGAGAGCCCTTTCCTTTGTCCCAAAATTTGGGGTTTTTTCATGTTGCTTTTTCGTCCACAGACACCCTGGGGCATTAGGGGTGGGGGAACCCCCCTCTGACTTTTTCCCGGGGTGGAGTTTTTATTCAGTGTTGCTTTGCCCCCCCAGACCCCAAAGGCATTGGGATGGGGAAACCCCGGGCCTTTTCCGGATATTTTCCGGTTGCTTTACGAACCACGACACCCGGCGGCGGGGGCCTGGCCCCACTTTCCAAAGATGGAGTTCCCCCTTCAAAATTTTCTTTTTCGTCCCCGGATAAAGGCTTTTTAGGGGCGGGACCCAGGACGGCCAATTTTCCCCCGCCCAGGGGTCCCGAGCTTTACAGGGTGGAAGTGGGATCTTGAATTATAACGTCAGCAACGCAGCGGATCGCGTTTCGCCCCTGTGGTAGCTAGGACCTGCGTGGTTGGCTGGGCTGCGTTGAACATCAAGCAACTAACGATAATGTTCCTCACCCTCAGCCGTTTTTCTTTTTACTTGACCCAAGTCCCCTTTCCTTTTTGCCCCCCCCCCCCCCCCCCCTTCCCCCCCCCCCCGCCCCCCCCCCCCTTCCCTGTCACGGGACACACCACCAACATCTCCACCCTCCACACCACCAAAAGCACCACCCTCCACACCACCAAAAGCACCACCCTCCACACCACCATAAGCA
>JABMCL010002422.1:35000-80186 GCA_018857735.1 Alviniconcha marisindica | reverse complement strand
CTGTCACGTTACTCCACATTGCCACAGTGTCAGTCCACTTCTGTCTCTGTCGCCTTGGTCTCCACACTTGCCACAGTGTCAGTCCACAGCGTCCTCAAGTGTCTCAGTCACTGTCCGTGTGGTTATATCGACGGCACCACTGAATGAAAGCACAGTCAATGGTTACCGACGGCATAGTCAAAATTCACGTTCATATCTTCTTCCACTGACAGGGGTTGAACCCGACTTCTCAGTCTCCAGTCACTGCAACAACTTCCTCTCGGGCTTCGCTGGCCGAATTGAATGTGACCGTGCCGCACGTGCTGTTTTCTGCCTCAACTAGGCCTACCGGTCAACTCGAGGGGAGGGGGGGGCCGCGGTCACTGACTTGGCGAGTCTCCGATTGGTCGACTGGTGTCGGCTGTTGACACTGCTTGCACGTGCACGTGCTGGACCCTGATCGCCTGTCACCTGTACGATGGGTCGCTGTGTTGTTTGTCTGTTCACTGTGTGTCTGTTCACTGGAAGTATTTGTGTCTTGGACCCGAGGCGTGTACCCGAACTGACGCCGCAATGACGCTAGCAGCTGTATGTGACGGTGGTGCCATGCTCCCAGACTGACTGGATGGAGACGACGGGGCTGAAGACATCTCTCGGTAGTCATGACGGAAGAGGGGTTGGCCTGGCTCCACGTCACTGCAAGCCCTGTTTGTTGCTTCTGTTTGTTGTTGTTGTTGTTGTTGTTGTTGTTGTTGTTGTTGTTGTTGTTGTTGTTGTTGTTGTTGTTGGTAGTGGTGGTGGTGGTGGAGGTCATAGTCGTGTAGGTGGTGCTGCTGCTGCGGCCGCCTCTGCTGTCAATCTTGTGGCTGCTGTCGGCGTCGTCGGCGATGACTCATGTTCAGTCTCTCCTCTGTAGCCACCGTCTCGACTGTAACGGTGGTTAGTGATGGTGATGATGATGGTCGCTTGTACATATAGCTCTATTCTCCGCTTTCGAGCAGACTCCCTGCGGCGCGGCAAGTTTGTCGCATGTGATTCTATTGAAATTAAGTAAGTAAACATGGTGCTTAACGTCCACAGAAATTATAAGGCTTATTAGGGACGGGTCTATTGAAATGAGTGACTGTCGCTTTATATAGCGCGTTTTGATTATCCACCGTAACGAGTTATGTCATTCCACAGAAACCATAAGGTTTTATTAGGGACAGGGAGCCCAGGACGGCCACCTCGACTTTCACACAGCTGGCCTGAACTCTGAAGCCCAAGGACATTAAAGTCAAGTTATTAACTGTGACCAACTTGTGTTGTTTGGTTGCAATGGTGTTCGTGTGCTTTCCATTCATTCAAACCAGTGCGAAAGCTGTCTTCCACACCGAAACTCTATTCCTGTCTCAATCAGTCTCTCCCGGCTCTTGTCTTCTCGGTTTTAGTTTCTCTCTCTCTCTCTCTCTCTCTCTCTCTCTCTCTCTCTCTCTCTCTCTCTCCTCTCTCTCTCTCTCTCTCTCTCCGGCTTTTACCCGCCTGCAACACTGACAATCACAGTCTTTCGATCCGCTCAGTGACCATTCGCCGCTCATCCAGTTGCAGTGCATTGAAACACATTCACACACACACTGACACCCCCCCCCCCCTCACACACCACACACACACACACACACACACACACACACACACACACACACAGAGTGACACACACACACACACACACACACACACACACACACACACACACACACACACACACAGAGTGATACACACACACACACACAACACACACACACACACACACACACACACACACACACACACAGAGTGACACACACACACACACACAGAGTGACACACACACACACACACACACACACACACACACACACACACACACACAACCCCACACACACACACACACACACAGAGTGTCTCTCTCTGTCTTTTCTGTCTGTCTCTCTACCACACACACCACACACACCCACCACACCACTCACTCTCTCTCTCTCTCTCTCTCTCTCTCTCTCTCTCTCTCTCTCTCTCTCTCTCTATATATATATATATATATATATATATATATATATATATCAGTATATATATAATAAAAAGTCTTTCACGGAACGATTTTCTTTTTCTTTAACGGGATCCGGGATCACAGTAAATGCTTCACACTGAAGTTCAAGTTCAATACTGATTGCTCAGCCGGGTTTTACCACAAGCCCGTTCTTAACTGGGCCAAGTGTTTGTTCGCCGAACATACTTCGGACAGTTCGACGAACTATGATTCGTTTCTTAACTGAACTTTTAGTTCGCCGAACATGGTTTGGACAGTTCGACGAACTATGATTCGTTTCTTAACTGAACTTTTAGTTCGCCGAACATGGTTCGGACAGTTCGACGAACTATACTTCGTTCCGGCTTAAAGGGCCCCTGAATACTGATTTTGACCGATTTTAGCTTCAGATCTCGTCTTTGGTATGTTCCACCGACTAAATATTTTCACACAGTAAATACAGGTATATATCCTGTGCCTCAGTAATAATTTCATATTTTTCGAGTGTCTTAAATGCTTATGAATCGCAAAACAAGACCAATATGTCGCGGCAGAATGGGCAAGGGAAATAACCGCTGTAGCCGCGTGATCGCGCGTGTTTTGGCCGAGAGTTTACTTGGAGCCGTAAAGTCAAAGGCTAATCGGGACGTCACGATAAGACTCAACTGCCATTGGCATTGTTGCTTCTACAGTTTCAGTGCACAAAACTCCGGACAAATCTGCGAAAAAAGTTGCAAATGGCGACTGGCATACGGCCATAGCTGTACAAGCCAGTCGCGGATATAAATTTTGGCATCGACTGGGAGAGTTCCGCAAGTGACGAAGAAGTGTCATGAGAATGGTGGTGGTTATGTTTGTGTTTATTGTGTATTGTGATGTGTGCGATACTACGTGTTGTTGCGTACTTGTTAGGTGTTAATCTTTCACATATGTACACTGTCTTTGTTCTTTATGTGTGGCACCCACATTTTCCTTTGAAGGAATAAAGAATTTCTTGACTTAAGAGCACGGAAGCAAAACTGATAACTGTGCCACAGACAAACAGATGGAAAGTCAAGGCTAACCATAACTAATCGTAACTAACCCCTCACTAACCCGGCCTCTATCTACAAACGCAATGGCTGCAGACTGATAAAGCAAGTCGCTAATCAGGACTACCGATCACGGCAAAGCATCGGGATGTAAACAAACTATGCAGACGAAAAAAATGCAAAATGGCTACCCTAATCAGGCAAGTATGGTGGAAGAGAAGAGAGAAAACCAACAACAACAACAAACAAGCACTTTCTGAGAAGAAAGAGGAGGCAGGAAATGTCAGCGAGCAACGTGACAAAGGCTGGAGAGTCAACCCCCCCCCCCCCCCCCCCCCATTCGTACTTCGTAAATGAACGCTATAACCCGAGAAACAAAAGGGCAAGCAAAGAGAAAAAACAGTCAATGGCAAGAACCGGTCACTAGCCCAACCCAGGGAGGCCACAAAATTGCTAGTCTATTGACGGAACTAGAACCAACAAAACTTTTCCATCTTTACATATGATGAAACAAACACGGATAAATTGGGAAAATAGAACACCCAATAAAAGGCAGGCTCCCTGATGAGGTCTAGCCTATTGTGAAAGCTAGAGTAAACACAACGAAAAAGACCGAAACGCCACGCACCTAACAAGGCTCGAGAAAGATGGAATGACAAGGGCCGGGAGATAAACAAAGGCCCACCCACGGTCGGCCCACAATTTGCAAAAGAAAATTAGTTACTGACTGAAGTTATGTGTGCGTGTGATCCGACTTTTGATCTAGATCTACTTTCTGACTGAGTAACCTGCACTTTTCCCGAGTGCTGACGTCGGCAAAACAATCGCCGTCGTGTCGTATGCCGAAGCCGGACCGGCCGACCTGTTCACAGACTGTAATCAAACTCAAGTTACTTTCTGATGATATCACAGTATTTTTGTCTGACCCGCGGCCAAAATAGCGTTTCAGTAATATGTGGGCCAGGAATTTCCGACCGTCTCCTTGGTTATTACCGACTGACTAACACACACACACAACACACACACACACACACACACACACCGCTCATGAACGATAACCGATTCAAAGGGGGCAAACTCATTCCGACAAACCCGGTGGTGACGTCTGCCACGCCGGCCGAAGAGACTCAACTCAGTGACGGTATGTTTAATAGAACAAGCTGACATACCATATGCGGCAAATCAGATAGCCACGAGTTTGTTTGACAGATGCTAAGAAGTCTCAGTCCAGTCCGGTAGTAGCCTACGTAGAGCCAGCAGCTACTAGCAAATTGACTAGTTCTACCCGAGTGTGACCTAGTAAGGGGAACACCGAGACTCATCAGTGACAGCCCCGCGGCCGCTCGGCCGCGGCCCCGTGCGACTGACTGACACTTAGCTGCCTCAGTGTATGCTTGTCAAATACTGACCATCGAAGCATGATCATCGAAGCAAGTTTTCTTCTTGATTATTTTAGGACATTCGCTTATTTATTTCAATTTTTGCTTTAGTTGAGGTGCAGGCTGAACTCAAATAAGCGGCCGCCGGGCCGGCAGCAAAGACTTGACCGAACTGTCATGACTCGAGTCCCCGGGCCGGGCCGGGGCCGGTGAGGGGGGAGGGTCGGTAACTTTGATGATTTACTGTGTTGTGGAATATTGGTTTGAAGCGGCTAGATTGTCGAGGCAACTGTGGTCAGACTGTACGTGTAAGCCGGCGCAGCTTTTCTTTTTAGATTATGTCGTCTGCGCATTCCGATGCAAGGGAGGTAAATCAGAGTACTTAGCGTAGAGCTAACTTTAAAAAAAAAAATAAAAAAAAACCCTTTCTTTCTTTTTCTTTTTCTTCACTTCTCTATAATCAAGTAGTTTAATTATGTTTACCTTAAGTAGTCTAGCAATCCACCTTGGATCCATCTGCTCATTATAAATCGGCGTTTTCCACATGCAGAGCTAGCTGTTCAGTGTTTTGATTGTGCAAACATGGCTGCTAGACAGTCGCCTGGTGCGAGTAGTCGGGGAAAATCCGACTCTCTTGAGTCAGATTCTCCGTCCCCAACACATTACCAAAAGTCGAGGTATGGAAGAGCACATAATTGCAGATGAGTCAAAGACTGGTTAAAGTCGTTCCCGAAGTTGTTTTTTTAAAAAATTCATTATTAAGCTGTATAATGACACAGCACCGGCAGATGTGACCCGCGAAGTGAAAGTTGAATTCACGTGAAACTGGACTGCGATGACTGACTCAGCAGTCGTACACAAGAATCGCTGGTAATCCTGCGATGTGCAATCAGTAGTTTCAACAACAGGGTTAGGGACATGGTAACGAACCCTGATCTTAACTGGCTTAAGCCATGCCCATGGTTACAATCTACCCTGGACGGTGAACCAAATCAAATTTAATTTTCAGCAACAGTTACTATTACTAATACTATATTGCAGGTCACTAGTACCGCTGACATTTGAACAGTGATAGGCAGTTGTTGGGGAGGCACACAATGCAGGTCTACCAAATCACTGATTAGTAAAAAAAATTCTTTTTATACTGTTCTCTTGGCTTTAGTCACTAGTCAGTGATCCCTTCACTGCTGACTCGATCAGTCCATGTCATTGGACATTGCATTTTTATCAGTAGTAGGCAGGGTTCTACAAGTAACAAGGGGCTGCCTCCCAGTCCCATGCATAGGCAGCCAGTTTTAAATAAGGTCTACAGTACAATAACAAACTGTACAGATTATTCCTCTTAAAGTTAAAGTATAAGTTTTATTAATATTACTATTAGCAATAGCATTGTACTTTTGTAGTTTGTACTCTCCCACTCCCAGTTCTGTTATCAAAATGGCCCCTGCAGTGTATGAATCCAGATCCAGTGTGACTGTGACTGTGAGTGTGACTAAGGGACTGGGAGTTGGTGGTCTTGGCCAGGCAACTGATATACTAATTAACATGTTTATGATATAGTGTGTACGCATGCAGATCAGTGTAAATTTTAATGCATATTTTTTATTCTGTCTGCAATTGAATAATATGAATATCACAGCAAATGTAAAATATAGTGTTATTATTATTATTATTATTATTATTATTATTCTCTCTTTTTTAGAACATATTTTTATATCATATGCTAATTTGCTATATAAAGATATAATATATCAAATAATAAGATGTGTGTAGCCTGCTCATCAGATTCAGAGTTTGATCCCCCCCCCCCCCCCCCCCCCTACACACACCCACACCTGAATGCTTTGTTTACAGTCGGAGGAACTCCAACCAGAGCAGACCTGGCTCAGCTAATCAGAACAGACCAGGCTCGGCAAACCGACCTGGGTCAGCAATGAGTGCGTCACGAGGTCCTCGCCTCGATCAGGCAGCCTGCATTGGAGAGGAAGTGAAGATCGGCATCCACCTGGCTGTGGAACGTTTCAAATTTGATGAAAATAAAAAAGGTAGAACATGTTTCATGTTGCTTTGAAAGAGTTCCTTGCTGGAGAGGTGTCGGAATCTGTTATTTGCTGTCGTTGGATGAATGAAGGGAAGATCTGAAGAAAAAGAAAAAAATGACTGTATGAGAAGCTATTTTACTTTGCACAATCTTTAAGTTATGCTTATTTATCATTTTTGTTCAAGTGATTATACTTTTATAGTAAAATTTCAGTATAAAGTATAATTAATATTAATAACATTGACAAAAGAAAGGAATTGTTCTAATGGTAACCTGTGCTGTAGTGGGGATTTTTGCCATTGAGTGATGATTGTCATGGTTATTGTTGAACATCCTCCAGATTTTTTTTTATAAAAGGAGAATTATCTTTAGAATAAATACATGTGGATCTCACTGTGTCTGTGTGTGTGTGTGACTCTCTTTGTCTCTCTGTCTGTCTGTCTGTCTGTCTGTCTATCTGTCTCTCTGTGTGTAAAATATAATATTAATAATCTAGACTGGCTTTTTTTCTTCTTCTCCAAAATCAGACTGTTCTGAGTATAGTCCTGCAAATCCAGTTTTGCATACACACATGCACACACACACACACACACACACACACACACACACACACACACACACACACACACATACACAGTATACATGCAAACACACAATATACACACACACACATTCACACACACACATTCATTCACACACAGTTTTGAAATGTTTAGGATTGTACTGACACACACACACACACACACACACACACACACACACACACACACACACACACACACATACACAGTATACATGCAAAAACACACAACACACACACACACACACACACACACACACACACACACACACACACATTCATTCACACACAGTTTTGAAATGTTTGGGATTGTACTTTCTTAGTTTGTAGGGCATTTATTTTTAGACCATTTTATTTTTTAATCCATTGTGATCTGGTGTCAGGTGATGGAAAAGACATACATGTATAACTATAAGAAGCATGGAAGAGAACTGGTTTCTGTTCATTGCAGAGTTGGAGTTTCCTTCCTCACTGACGGCCACAGAGAGAGCCTACATCCACCGCCTGGTGCAGTCCATGGGGTTCAAGTCAAAAAGCAGAGGGTACGGGCACCACTACATACATGTAATGGTTTAGCACTGTAATATAATTATATGATTTGGGTAAGGGCACCACAACGTAATGGCTTAGCTCTGTATACTGTAATTATATGATGTCACTCACAGTATTGTTGTTGTAGCCATAGTGTTTCTCAGTTGAACCTTTAGGGGGTCACCCAGGATGTGCAATTGCACAGTGACATTTGTGCATACCATGGAGTGAGAGGATTGCATTTGTGGCTTATTTAAACAAACAAAAAAGTTTTTGCTACCCTGCCACATGGGCAGAGCCATACATGTGCCATTTTCAGAGGAATTGTCTCCATTTCTGGAGGGTGGATGCTAGTGTTAAGCAAGGAGCTTATCATGGCTGAAGATAGTCCCCCTATATAAATATATTTTTGCAGGGCATAACAATATATTTGGATGTGCTCTTGCTGTGTTGTCAGTGTGTTGTGTGACAGCCCCAGGCAAGCCTCTTTTTACAGTATTTCCACACCAACTAATAGCAATACCCAGTAACCAGTTTCTGCTACAGTCATTGTGTGTGTGTGTGTGTTTCCATATAATACCTTATGTAAATTGTTTTGGTAGGACTGTGCTCTACGTGTGTATAAAATATTGTATTTAGGTTAATATGTATCGTGTGATGAGAGCATGATAAATGTACATTATTATTATTTATTAATATCATTATTGGATGGCATCTTATCAACTCTAGTGGGTGTTTCAGAAAAATGCTCTGAGATTCCCCTCATCTCTTGCTAAGTGTTACAGTGTCCTACTCACAGTGATTAATGTTCATGGCATGAAAACCCCATGCCTGAATTCTTTCACATCAGAGTCGGTGCAGCTACCGGAATGGATATGTTGAAGTGTGATTTGATAAAAAAATACTTGTAGCATGTTACTGTGTTTCCAGGAAAGGGGCAAACCGTGTCCTGACAATTTACAAGAAGGAACGGGGAACGCTGGGCGGCTGGTCGGCAGGGTTCCAGCTGGCGCGCAACTCTCGTCACCAGATCATGACCCTGCTTCAGCGCCTTCCCATCACTACGAGGGAGCGTGCAGACCTCCAACCTCGCACACACAAAATGACCATCAGCGAAGGTGAGTTCTCACTCAGCAAACAGTCGGCACAGCGATATAGTCAGAGGGTGGCCATTGCTAAGTGGCCATTTTTCATTGTATAATATTGCCATTGTGACGTGCTTGACGTTCATCTTCGTGCAAGGTGCTCAGTAAATGTTCATGGTTTGTTTTATTGTAGTTATTACTAAGTTTATTTGGTTTTATGAGAGATGCTTTCATAATTTCATGCAATAAAAACTTAGGCTGCCTGTTGAAAATGTTCTGAGGTGAGAGCAAGAAGAAATTTGAAGAAAGTGATATACTGTGAATCACCTGATAAAAATCTGCCCCTAAACTGGCTAAAGTCACAAAAAAGGCAGGTCATATCAGAGGGGTGGTCTTTGGTGACAGGTTTATTTATATGCTGGATGAAAGTTACTGCAGGCAACTTTGGTCTCCGTGTTCATGTGATGCCTTTTGAGCACTAATTAACTCCCTTGTTTGTTGATTCATTTGCATAAAAGTTAAAACTGAGGTTACTGAAGCCAGTCATTGTGGTGGGCATTTTCCAAACCGGTGTGGCATCTATAAGGTGGTGAAAGTGTTTCATGAAAACCTGTCAGATGATCACTGTAAACTGTCAGATACATGGCCATCTTTAGCCCACTACTACTGGAGCTGTAGTAGTAAACATCCAGCTCCCTTCCTTGTCTAGGAACCGCCCCCCCAACCCCCCACCACCACACACACACACACACACACACACACACACACACACACACACACGCTCTCTTTCTCTGTCTGTCTCTCTGTCTATCTGTCTGTCTCTCTCTGTGTTTCCCTCTGTCTGTCTCTCGGTCTCAGTCTCTATCTGTCTGACAGTCTGTCTGTCTGTCTGTCTCCTGTCTGTCTGTCTCTCTCTCTCTCTCTCTGTCTCTCTCTCTCTCTCTCTCTCTCTCTCTCTCTCTCTCTCTCTCTCTCTTCTTCTCTCTCTCTCTCGTCTCTGTCTCTTCTCTGTCTCTGTCTCTGTCTCTTCTCTCTCTCTCTCTCTCTCTCTCTCTCTCTCTCTCTCTCTCTCACACACACACACACACACACACACACACACACACACACACACACACACACACACACACACACACACACACACACACACACACACACACACACACACACACACACACACACACACACACATGCATGCATACATGCACTGGGCTGTGTTGTCTTTTTTTCTGCTTAATTTGTTTTTGTTGAGAACTGGGCAAACAAAATAATAGCTGGTACATCTGACCAGTTGCTGTCTTTTTTCCAGTATATGCTGATCTTAGCGGGTAAAATGCCAGAAATTACCAGTTAACACGAACCCTGTGAAGCAGAGGCTTAACAGAGGGGTGTTCTTTAGCGACAGGTTCATTTGCATAAAACTGATGTGACTGAAATGTGGGCTTAGCAGAGGCGAGAGGGGTGTTCTGCACTGACAGGTTCATTTGCATAAAATTGTGGCCACTGAAATGTGGGCTTAAGACAGTAATAACAGAGGTGTTCATTTGCATGAATATGAGGTTACTGAAGTGTAGGCTTAGCACAGGGTAGTGTTTGGTGACAAGTTCACTGACATGGATGTCGAAGATGTGACAGGTTCACTGACATTGACATTGAAGAGGTTACTGACATGCGTCCATAAAATCTCAAGAGCTGGTCTTTCGTGAGGGGGTTCATCTAAGTAGAAGTGTGAAGAGAAGAATTTTCTGACATGTAGTTTTAAATTTAAAATGGGCATAACCTGTTATGATGGCAGTCATTTGCGAAAAGTCACTCTGTATTTGTTTTTGTTATCAGATTATTTTCAGGAGTACCTGATCTTGCCTATTCTTTTCTATTACTATTAGCCATAACATCCTCCTCATTTGCCATGTTCTTACACAGAGTCACAGGAAAGTTCAGCAATCCCATCATCACTAGCTCCTTTATTTTTATATAAAAAAAAGAAGAAGAAATCTTCTTTCTTGCCAGTGACATGGGAGTTCAACAAGATGACAAAAGGTTGGCTTAATGATGGTGCACCATAATCACTAGGTCCTTAATTGTTTCTTTTTCTTGGCAGTGACATGGGAATTCAACAAGATGACAACAGGTCAGCTCGGCTAAACAACGGTGTGCCATAATCACTCAGTGGTTCCTTTTTTCTTACTAGTGACATGAGAGTTGAACAAGATGGCAAATGGTCAGCTTAACAAAGGTGTGCCATAATCACTTTCTCCTCTCTTTTTTGGCCAGTGACAAGGGAGTTCAACAATATGACAAACGACCGGCCTAACCATGGTGTGCCATAATCACCAGCTTGTTAATGGTTCCTTTTTGTTGCCAGTGACACGGGAGTTCAACAAGATGACAACGGGTCAGCTGAACAATGGTGTGCCATAATCACACAACAGTTCCTTTTTGTTGCCAGTGACACGGGAGTTCAACAAGACGACAACGGGTCAGCTGAACAATGGTGTACCATAATCACACAACAGTTCCTTTTTGTTGCCAGTGACACGGGAGTTCAACAAGACAACAACAGGTCGGCTGAACAATGGCGTGCCACAAGTGCCACCCAGGCGGGGGGAGTCGGAGCTGAATCAGTTCCGTCAGACACTGCCAGTGTACCACATGAGGCAGGAAATCATGGCCACCATCAACAATCACCAGGTGTCGCTTGTTTCTGGGGAGACTGGTTCCGGAAAAACCACGCAGGTGATCATAGATTTTTGTTACTGTGAAAAACTAAGGTTGGTGAAAATTACTGAGATTAGCTGTTGTCCTGTTTCAGGTCGGTCAGAGCTGGCTCTTGCAAATCCACACTAGGGATTGTCCGTTAACAGTTAACAAAACTAGTACCATAATGTATGGTTATAATATGTGCTCAGTGATGCCCTGGGTGCCTCAAAAAAGTAAGTGATGTACATACTCTTTATTTATATAAACATGACACAGATACTATTTCAGTATTATGCTGTGCTCAAGTGCGAGGCAACACTGAAACAATACCATGTTTGTGTGCTTGGCTGGTGATGCAGTGTTGTGTGTGTCTGACCCGATGATGTAGTGCTATGTGTGTCTGGCATGGAGATACAGTGCAAAGTGTATGTGACATGGTGATGCACTGCTATGCATGTCTGACATCATGATGCAGTGCTATGATTGTCTGACATCATGATGCAGTGCTATGCATGTCTGACATGTGATGCAGTGCTATGTGCATCTGACATGGTGATGCAGTACTCTGTGTATCTGACATGATGATGCAGTGATATGTGTATCTGACATGGTGATGCAGCGCTATGCATGTGTGACATGGTGATGCAGTGCTATGTGTGTCTGGCCAGGTGATACAGTGCTATGTGAGTCTGGCCAGGTGATGCAGTGCTGTGTGAGTTTAGCCAGGTGATGCAGTGCTATGTGAGTCTGACATGATGATGCAGTGCTATGTGAGTCTGGCCAGGTGATGCAGTATATGGTATGTTTCTATTTCTTGACAGGTTCCCCAGATGATCCTGGATGACTGCTATGCCCGCAACCAGCAGTGTCGCATCCTGTGCACCCAGCCACGCAGAATTGCCGCTCTCAGCGTAGCGGAACGAGTGGCTGCAGAGAGAGGCGAAAGGATTGGCCAGACAGTTGGCTATCAGATACGACTTGAGAGCAAGTGAGAATCCATGAGGAGGCATCTCTTCTTCTCTTCCATCTCCTTTTTCTCTATAAAGTGTGGAATTCTTCTTCTCCTCCTCCTTCTCTTCATTAGAAAGTGTGGAGCTCTTCTTTTCCCTCTTCTCTTCATTGTAAAGTGGGGACTGTGCTTTGTGACTTTGATATGATCAGCCAATATTTTTTCAGCTTCTTCTTTCTCTCTCTCTTTTTTCTCTTTTTTTAGCGGTGGTGGGGGGAAGTGGGTTGGTGTTTGTTGTTTATCTTCTTCTTTTCGTTGTGTTAGGAAATTAAGCTGGAGAAGTATGCACTTTTGTGTGACGTATGTTTTGGGTTCGGTATACCCATTTGTCTGTTTTTCCTCCCTCGTCTGGGATAACAATATCTCCCCCCTCCCCATGCCCCCCCACCTCATTTTGTATCGCTCTGTTTCACATGTTATTGTTGTGTGATGTTTTGTGCGTGCCTTGGGCTAATAAATGTTTTCATAGTTAGGGCTCTGTAAGAGTTTCCATTATTGCTATTATTATTATGGGGTATAGCTATGGTTAAGGCCCCAGTCGTTGGGTGGAGAATAGGGGGGGGGGGGTATATGGGTGAGGGAGGTAGGGAGATGGGCAGCAGAGAGCCTGTTGGAGCTTCAGAGGATGCAGATAGAGTTAGGGGACCTCCCATCAGAGAATGCAGCTAGAGTTAGGGGACCTCTCTTCAGAGGGTGCAGCTTGAGTTAGGGGACCTCTCATCAGAGGTTGCAGCTAGAGTTAGGGGACCTCTCTTCAGAGGTTGGGTGGGCCCCAGCCTAGAGTTAGGGGACCTCTCTTCAGAGGTTGCAGCTAGAGTTAGGGGACCTCTCTTCAGAGGGTGCAACTAGAATTAGGGGACCTCTCATCTGAGAATGCAGCTAGAGTTAGGGGACCTCTCTTCAGAGGGTGCAGCTAGAGTTAGGGGACCTCTCTTCAGAGGGTGCAGCTAGAGTTAGGGGACCTCTCTTCAGAGGATGCAGCTAGAGTTAGGGGACCTCTCTTCAGAGGGTGCAGCTAGAGTTAGGGGACCTCTCTTCAGAGGATGCAGCTAGACCTCTCCTGTCCCACTATCAGCACACTACTCAAGGATCATACAAATGGAAGATTAGGAAACCTTGGGGGGAGGGATGTTGGGGGGGTCTCAGTGACACCAACACCACCTAACGTTGCTGCATTGTTTGTGATGTGCAGGGTGTCCCCCAAAACCCTCTTGACCTTCTGCACCAATGGAGTTCTGCTGAGGACGCTGATGGGAGGGAGTGGACCTCTCGCCACTGTCACCCATGTTATTGTGGTTAGTATGCACAGACACACATGCATGCCTCTCAGCACTCTCATGCGTGTTATTATGATTGGTATACGTCCACAGAGAGAGAGAGCGCACGCTAGTGCCGCCATCCACAATGGGAAAACTGGTTAGGTCAGAAGTTGCCTTGCTGTTACTAACTTACTATATAGACAGCAAACTTATTCCAGGTTGATTTTGTCCACTAGTCAACTTATACTATTACTAGTTACAGTGTGCTGCATGTCCATGCTGAAATAGCATAATCTGAGACCATTCCATCTCTATCCTTCTTTCTCCTTTCTCCCGTATTCACATGTTTTAAGATCCATGACATAGAAGTATACAGAATTGCCCTGAACAATGGGTTGAACAAGATTAGTCTTTTGGCTTTATGAGTGAGACATCCGCAAAAATAGTAAACTGAGAAAATGAGAAACAATCAGTCCAACACTGCTAAACTCAGTCAGCTAAGGCCAAAAGTTGAACGAGTCTTTTGGCTTTATGAGCGATACACGCAAAAATAGCCTAGTGAGAAAATGTGAAACAACTCAGTCCAACACCGCTAAACTCAAACAGCCAAGGCCTAAGGTGGCAGTGTACATGCATCGACACATGGCACATGGAAAAGTTGTGAATAATATTCTCTGCTTGCACATTCTACCAACTGTGATGCTGTGTTACCAAAGCTGAAAATGTTGTCCAGGTCCCAGTGCCTTGCAGATAGCCTGGTCACAGTGTTGCATCTTGGCCCCAGGATGAGGTGCATGAGCGTGTCTGTTTCAGTGACTTTCTGCTCATGTGCATTTTATCAAAGCTGAAAGTGTTGTCCGAGTCCCAGTGCCTGGCAGGTAGCCTGGTCACAGTGTTGCGTCTTGTCCCCAGGATGAGGTGCACGAGCGTGACCGTTTCAGCGACTTCCTGCTGACATGCCTGAAGGAGGTGCTGCCTCGGTTCAAGCACCTGAAAGTGGTGCTGATGAGTGCTGCTCTCAACATACAGCTCTTCACCAATTACTTTGCTGGCTGCCCTGTTATCTCAGGTAGGTAAAAATTGCAGCTATTCTGTTATTTCTGGTAGGTAAAGGTGGCAACTGTCCTGTTATTTCCAATAGGTAAAAGTAGCAGCAGTCTTGTTATTTTTGGTAGGTAAAGGTGGCAGCTGTCCTGTTATTTCTGGTAAGTACAAATGGCAGCTATTCTGTTATTTTTGGTAGGTAAAGGTGGCAGCTGTCCTGCTATTTCCGATAGGTAAAAGTGGCAGCTGTCTTGTTATTTTTGGTAGGTAAAAGTGGCAGGTGTCCTGTTATTTCTGGTAGGTAAAAATGGCAGCTATTCTGTCATTTTTGGTAGGTAAAGGTGGCAGCTGCACTGATATTTTTGGTAGGTAAAAATGGTAGCTGCCCTGTTATTTCTGGAAGGTAAAAGTGGCAGTTGTCCTGTTATTTCTGTTAGGTAACTGTGGCACTGTCCTGTTACTGTTTGGGAAATGTAGAATCTGTCCTGCTGTTTTGGGGAAGTAAATGTAGCAGCTGCCCAGTTGTTTGTTTGGTAAATGTGGCAGCTGTCCTGTTGTTTCTGTTTGGTAAATGTGGCAACTGGCATGTTGTTTCTGTTTGGTAAATCTGGCAGCTGGCATGTTTCTATTTGGTAAATGTGGCAGCAGTCCTGTTGTCTGGTAAATGTGGCAACTGTCCTATTGTTTCTGTTTGGTAAATGTGGCAGCTGTCCTGTTGTTTATATTTGGTAAATGTGGCATCTGCCATGCTGTTTGTAGGAAGTAAATGTGGGAGCTGCCTTGCAGTTTCTGTTTGGTAAATATGGCAGCTGCCCTGTTGATTTTGTGTGGTGAATGTGGCAGCTACTCTTTGTTTTTGGTAGGTAGACATAGACACATCCTTTACATGTATGTATGTAGGATAAAGATAGTGGCTGCCCTGTTGTTTGTGAGTGCTTTGTGTTGTGTGTCCAGTGGTAGTGTATACTTTTAGCAGATTGAGAATTACTGCATTGGCAAAATTCAGTGGCTTTGCATGCATGACAACCTTTCTATTCCTTCCACAGTTCCAGGGACCCTGTTCACCGTGGAGGAGTATTTTCTGGAGGACGTTCTGAAATGGTAACCCTTCTCACTCTCAGCCACACTCTTAGTCTTAGGAGTGAGAATAATAACATCCTTTCCTGTTAGCAGATGTGGCCTTAAAAGAGGGTGGGTCCTTGGTTGGGTGTTTACTTGTATCAAACAGGAAAAGGTTGGCTTTGTAGGAAAACAGTTGTCCTAAAAGAGGGTTGATCTGTGGTGAGAAGTTTATTGGTTTATTGACATGAAAATATGAAAGGAGAGGTTTCAGAAGGGTGGGGGTGGAGTGGAGAGGGATGGGGTGGTGCGGTTAAAAGGGTGGTCTCTCATCCAGTGGCCTTTCCGCAGGGGTTTCACTGCACTAAATGGGGGGGGGGGTTGTGCAAGTAAACCAAGGAAGACATAACAATATACTTTATTCATCCCAGAGGGAAATTAAAGCTGTCGTTCGATCTTACACATTAATGCACTTATTTATGTGCTGATTGCATGTGATGTGGCTGGTGTCACTTGAAACTGCTGCCATCTCAGTGCATGTTCTGTAGGTGTGAAATACACCTCCCCTTCCCCCCAGTGAGCACCCCGAAAAACAACAACAACAACAACAAAAAACAACAATGACAACACTGTAGTAGAAATACATTGATAAAAATTATATCAAAATAATTGCAAGATTATTGCAAGATTGGGTGACTCACATAGTCTGGCTTGGTAGCGTGACTGTCAGAGATGGCATGGAGAGTCATCGACATTTTTTCACTGGGGAAATCAAATTTCAATAGGAGCAGAAACAGTGCTGTGTGTAATGTGTAGTTAGAGTTGTGCTCCTTTTTGCAGATGTTACATTGTGCGTATCAAATGAGCACTGTGTCCCTGTTGGTGTGCAGTGAAAGTGAGTTTGAATTTTCCTGTTGCAGGACCAACTACACAAACAAGATCATGGAAAAGCACAAGAAGGACAGACAAAATGGTTTGTGTATAAAGCATCAGAACATGTCAGATTTTAATGTCATTCTGAAAAGTCGCTGGGACATTTAGCATTTTTTGGAATGGACCTGCTTGTGGGCAGTGAATAACCTGTGTGTGTGTGTGGAGGGGGGGGGGGGGGGGGTTGCAGGTGGTCAGATGGAGAAACACTGCACACTAAATGTACTATACTATTAACATACATCAATTTTACAACGCCAAAGTGATTCACAAATTGTTCCAGCGTTGTGAAAAGGATAATACAGATTCACTTACACTCCCTCTCACCCTCACCCTACTTTTTGAATTTGAAGGCCAGTCCTACCCACCTCCCATGTTCGCCTTTGCTTTTCAGTTGTGTCAGCAATTGTTTTGAGAGATAATTCCTATGCCTGAAATTTGTGTGCATGCACACCCTTGTATGTGTGTGTGTGTGGGGGGGGGGGGGGGGGGGGGGGGGGGGGAGCAAATGTTTGATGAGAGATTTGTGTATGTTTATATTGTGTGTTTCAGTGTATGTTTTTTCTAGCTTGATTATGAAATGTACATGCATAGGGCTCACTTGAAAAAGGGCACTCTAAGACCCCACTAATTGTTATTATTATGCCAGACATCTTTATTGCTATAGCGCATCAACATGTTGGCTGTGTGTGTTCTCAGCTCATAAACAACAGGAGCAGCTGACAGAGTGGTGTGCCAGCCATCTAACCTTGAGCGACTCCAACAACACCTCCACTGACCTCAACACTGATGATGACGTTGCTGACCTTGAAGCTTCAGAGGTGAGTATCTCAGTTTGTGTGTGTGTGTGTGTGTGATGCAGTATGGTTATTAAACTAACTGAGCTTATTTCACTAGTGTGTGTGTGTGTAGAATATCTCTACAGCCTCGATACTGTTTACATTGTTAAGTATGTTACATGTATCCTGTGTGTTCCCAAATGAGTGAAAGGGGTTTCAGGCCTCGGAGACTGTGCATCAAACCTTTGTGTAGACTGTGTCTGTGTTTTGTCTTGAATACTGCCCACCAGCCAACATGCAGTGAGGTACTGTGGACGTAGAAATTAAGGTACCCTCTGCTGAGAAGCCAGAGCTGACAAGTGTTCTCCCTTTAACCCTGGAATGGGTCAGAAGGTAGCCATGCATGCCTTCCCTACTGCCAAGAATTAATTCCCTGTCTCAGTTTTAACCTTCCCAGTCCATTCACCTTCATTTTTACCCAGATCCTCTCCCTACTTTTAACTGCATTCATTTTTTGCTAACAGAGTTTCCTGTGTGGGCCCACAGAATAAAATTGGTCACCCTGCTCATAGTCACAAACAATTTTAAAACGTTCCCGTGGTGAGTGCCTACAGAATATAAATTGGTACCAAGGAATGGAATGGAAACTGTGTTTTTTTGGTTATTTCGAAACATGTTATGATGCATTGACAGATATTGGAAAGGTTGATTTTTTTTATGTTGTAAGGGTGAATTAGACAAAACCTATGATTTGATGACTTGTGTTTTGAACTGGTGTAGAATTATTTTGAATCTGTAGTTCGTCCAGAGGAGACTCTTGAGCGATTGATGGGATGTTAACATCCAATTACTAACTAACCCCTCCAGCCACATTGCTGTTTTGCCTGCTTTAATATGCCAGACTCTGTGTCATTGCACTACTCTTTCATGACAGTGGCAGACCAGACCATTTTTTTCTGCAGAATGGAGAGAGCATGAGTGTAATACTTTAAAGTATGATACATTATGTATAATGTTTTGGTAGGACTGCGCTCTACATGTGTATAGAATATCATATTTAGGTTAATATGTATCATGTGAGCTCTCTGGGCATTGATGAGCGCGTGATAAATGTACATGATTATTATTATTATAGTGCCAGTAACCATGTCAGATTTCCAGGACATAGTTTTGCTTTGACAGTTTGGGGAAGAGAAGGAAGAGCTGGACCCTGAGGTGAAGGCCAAGCTGGACGAGCTGCTGACAGCTGTGTGGCTGACTGGTCAGGATGAGGCCTTCCATCAGATCTTCCATCTCATTATGAGTGAGAATGTCTCAGGTCAGTCAGTTTTGCAATTGCATTTGACTGCTAATAATACATTCCCTTGGACATCCATAGGGTTGCTGGCCTGTGACTGCCAATACAGCCCAATGTTCACCCACCGGGTTGCTGGCCCATGACTGCTAATACAGCCCCTTGTACACCCCAGGGATGCTGACCCATGACTGCTAGTACATCTTGTACACCCACAGGGATGCTAGCCCTTGACTGTCATCACAACCCCTTGTATAGCTACAGGGATGCTGGCCCTTGGCTGCTAATACACCCAAGGGTTGCTGGCCCTTGTCTGCCAATGCAACCACTTGTATCACAGAGATGCTGACTCCTGGTTGTAATACAACCATGTGTCACACAGGGATACTGGCCCTTAATGGCCAGAGCAGCCCCTTGCGTCCACCCACAGTGTGCATACACATGGATACTGACCCTTAACAGCCAGTGCAGCCCCCTGTAGACCCACAGTTCACACACATGGATACTGGCCCTTAACGGCCAGTGCATCCCCCTGTACACCCACAGTGTGCATACACATGGATACTGGCCCTTGACGGCTTGTGCAACCCCTTGTACACCAACAATGTGCATACACATGGATACTGGCCTGTAACAGCCAATGTTGCTCCTTGTAGTTGTACACCCACAGTGTGCACACACATGGATACTGGCCCTTGACGGCTGGTGCAGCCCCCTATATGCACACAGCCCCCTGTACACCCACAGTGTGCAGCCCCCTGTAGTTGTACACCCACAATGTGCGCACACATGGATACTGGCCCTTAATGGCCAATGCAGCCCCTTATATCATCAACATGGTTGCAGGATTTTCACAACAGTCCATGTTCATGTCTCATTTCAGTGGACTACATCCACTCAGCCACTAGCGCCACGCCACTGATGGTGGCAGCAGGACGAGGATTTCCGTCAGTAGTGGAGCAGCTGCTGGCGCTTGGTGCCAATGCCAACCTGCGAGCATCCAACGGCTGGACTGCACTAGACTGGGCCAAGCGGTTCAACCAGGCGGAGGTGGTGGAGCTGCTGGAGGCTCACATGTAAGCTGCACAGTGTGAAGAGTTGTATTGTGATGAGATCCAAACACATAAAAGGTTCAAAAGAACGCTATTTATTAGGACAAAAACACAATCTGCAAATTTTTGGGGTAATCCCCTTTATTTAGAACGCTAGCAGTCATTCTTGTGTCACATTTTTGTACTGTGATGAACTTCAGGAAGCAGCTGGTTTCTGTGGTGGTCCACAACCTTTGAATGCCACATAAAGTCGTGGTGTTTTGTGGTTCCCTGATTGAAAGAAAGCTTTTGGTTGTGATTGTGACATGACCATTCAGCTGCGCAGGGGAAGAAGAGTGATCAGGCAAGTCAAGTGTCAGAGAAAGCAAGCAAACTGGGAGGCCAAATGATGGGTGATATAAAAGGGCATTACATAACTTTATTTCACTTGAAGTTGAAACCACTCCTGCGCAAATTGTGTATGCATGCTAACTGAGCAGTAACATGGTCTGGGCAGGTGGTCATCTAGTCTGGGAATTTTGAAGTCAAAATAATAATAATAATAATAAATGTATTTATAATAGTAATAATAACTTGGTGTTTTACACCCTGGAAATTTTGAAGTCAATAATAATAATAATAATAATAATAAATGTATTTATAATAATAATAATAATAACTTGATGTTTTATGTCCAGTCAACCCGTGCAGCTATATCAAGGCGAATGTATTTATAAAGCGCAAAATTGTGTCCAAAAAGACTGAGCGCATAAATCTTGTCCATAGACTCTTCTAAGCGCCAAATCCTGTGTGAACCCTGTGTTTCCACCTTCGTTTATCCCTCTGCCCCAGAGCCACTCTGGAGTCCAACGTTGCGGAGGAGGAGGCTTCTGAAGACCTTCAGCTTGTGTCCCCGGAAGACCGGGAGCTGCTGTCCGTGTATCAGCAGAGCTTTGACGATGACAAGGTGGACATCACTTTGGTGACGGAGCTGATCATCAAGATTCACACCACGCAGCCCGAGGGAGCCATGCTGGTGTTTCTGCCCGGCTATGATGACATTGTAGCCATCGCCAACTCCATCAGTTGTTGCAGCCAGTTGGACAGGTAAGAGCAATTTTTGGGTGAAAGATTGACGGCACCTTCCTGAAATCTGTTGTCTCCCTTTAAGCCTGGTGTGGGTAAAAAAATAGCCATTCACCTAGCTGAATAGTGACTTTCAGTGTTTCATTTATTTGTTGTTCTTTTTTAAAATATTGTTTTTCTACATTTTATTTTGTTTAATTTTTTTACTAAGCAGTGCTACTTTTTGTGAAGTACTTCATTTTTAAGGTGATAAAAGTAAAAAAAAATTAGACCCCTTGTGTCACATGCTCATAGTACAGTTTGGCCCAGTAAAGTATGCAAAGAACCATACAAACTTGACAAGAACCCAGCATAATCAGCTGCGTGTTTGCAGGTGCAAAGTTCTGGTGCTTCACTCGGCCATGCAGTCGTCGGACCAGAAGAAAGTTTTCAACAACTACCCACGTTGCAGGAAAGTGGTAAGTACGGGTCTTTTGTTGGTGGGGATGGCTGTGTCATGTCGTGGATGTCTGGGAATGGGTTTTAGGAACTAGCTCTCATCAGGGTGGTGTTATGTTCTCTTTCTTCATGAGTATGTAGATATGCCAAAAATTGTGGTGGTTTTACGTTCTCTTTCTTCATGATCATTTAGATATCCTGATCATGGTGGTGGTTTTACGTCTTTTTCTTCATGATCATGCAGATATCCCGATCATGATGGTGGTTTTACGTTCTCTTTTGTCATGATCATGTAGATATCCCAATCATGGTGGTGGTTTTACGTTCTCTTTCTTCATGGTCATGTAGATATCCCGATCATGGGGGTGGTTTTACGTTCTCTTTTGTTCATGATCATGTAGATATGCCGATCATGGTGGTGGTTTTACATTCTCTTTCTTCATGATCATGTATATATCCTGATCATGGTGGAACTGACACTAGATGAGGAATTTCACTGTACTGCAACCTTTTTTCTTTCTCAGATCCTGGCCACTAACATAGCTGAAACAAGCATCACCATCAGTGATGTCGTCTACGTCATCGACTGTGGAAAAGTCAAAGAGGTGAGTTTTGATGAGTATTGAGACTTCTTTCTTTGGTTGTCTCATTGGTGGGTTGTGTCAGCCCTCTGGGCCATCCATCTGTGGTCATGTGACTTTTTTTTTTAAACTTATAAAGGATGGAGTACTTATAATGAAGCAAAAAAACAATGACAACAACACACACACAAAAAACATGTGTAAAGAAGAGGTTAGGTTAATATAGGCAGCGTTTCTGTTGTAATGCAGTCAGTTTCATGTTACGTTTTCAGAAAACCTTCTGTGCTCTGACACAAGTGTCGTCTCTCAAGAGCAACTGGATTTCCAAGGCCAGCGCCCTGCAGAGAAAGGGAAGGTCAGTGGTTTGACTGGTACTTCTTCTGCAGAGTATTCACAGAAAAAAATTGTTTGCATAGTTAATAATAATAATCATAACAAACTATTATATATGCGCCTCACTGCAATGACTGCAAGGTGCCTACATTCAGAATACAAGTACATTAGATCACAACTACCTTCATTTCTCTCTCCCTCCTTCTCTTCCCCTTCCATCTATCTGTATCTCTCTTTGTCTCTCTGTATCTCCCTGGATCTCCCTTTCTGTCTCGCTGTCTGTCTGTCTGTTTCTTTCCCTCTCTCACACACACACCCACACACACACACACACACAATCACACACACACACACATACAGTTAAAAGTCTAGCTTAAGTATTTAGCACTACAGTTATGCTGACATGCCTACCATTATGGCTCTTCCGTGCTTGTTCCTGAAAATCATCAAAATCAATGGAGCATTCTGAAAATACAGCTTGCGTCTCAAAGTTCCACATTTTGGCGACACATACGCATGCATGCATGCAGGTGTGTTTTCAAACTGTCAGGCAACCTGTTGATTCAAACTGTCATGCTTTTGTGATGGACGGAGTTGAAATAAGCTGTGTACGTTGATAAATGTTTACATGAATGGCAGGTGTCAAACAGGTGTGTGTTGTCACCTGTTCAGTGAAGCATGTCATGCCTGTCGTGCATGTCATGCTGTTGTGTCGGACCACAGAACCTGTACACATTGACTGGCACAGTGTAGGTTTGCATTGTGGCAGAGCTGTTCAGTCAAGCTGATCATCGCTATATAATGGGCATTAGTACTTATAAAAGTTATGTATATGTTCACTGTCACAGTGCAGTTTTGTCTTGTTGACAGAGCTGGCAGGTGTCGAGCAGGTGTCTGCTATCACCTTTTCAGTCGAGCTCGTCACGCCTGCATGATGGATTACCAACAGCCAGAGATTCTGCGCCTACAGTTACATGTGAGTTTTGCTTCAGGCTACCTTCTTAATCCTCCAATAAAAGGAGAGTTTGTTGTGTGTGTCCTTTTGTGAAAGGTTTGCTTTTGGTTACCTTGTTAATCCTCCCAATGAAAGGAAATTTGTGGTGTGTGTCATTTCATAAAAGCATAAATATGTGGTAAAACTTCTCAACTGTGCTACATGTTTCATCATGTAACCCAGTGTCATTGCTGTGTGGAAGTTGCGTCATGTCAACTGGGACTTGAAAGGACAGGAAATGGCGGGTGATGTTGTTCATAATGTAACCCTGTGACATTGTTCATTGTTGTGTAGGAGTTTTGTCATGTCAGCAAGAAGTTGGAAGGGAAGGCAATGTCCATTATGTAACCCAGTAGCATTGTTTGTCATTCAGCAAGGAGCTGGAAGGGCACACAGTGTTCATTATGTAACCCGATGGCATCGTCATTGTGCAGGAACCCTGTGGCATTGTTTGTCATTGTGCAGGAGCTTTGTCATGTCATCAAGGAGTTGAAAGGGCAGGCGGTGTTCATCATGTAACCCAGTGGCATTGTCTTTGTGCAGGAGCTGTGTCTGCACACCAAGCTCCTGGCCCCCACCACCATGACTATAGCAGAGTACCTGGGCCGGTGTCCTCAGGCCCCGCCTTTCCTGATCATACGCAACGCTGTGTCAATGCTCAAGGTAGGTCCTGGTGAGGGTGCGTTTCCTGAAGTTGCCTTAAAGCCAGGTTCCATTGTTGGTGATGATGTCTCCCACACTCCAACTTTCCGGCACCTTCCTCCAAAGTCTGCCAGAACTGGTTACTCCACTGAAGGGGCACTCTTTACCTCCAAGCAGCTATCCACCAATGCCGTAAGTGCCCTCTGAAAGGTGTAGGTACTAATAAGACTCTGGAGGCAACGTAGCATCAAAGCACGCATGTAAACATGAGGTAACGTCCTGGGTTAAAAAAGAACAAGTTTCATCTCAGTTCAAATGATTTAGCTTTTATTTGCGCTGGCGTAAGCAACATGGGCAGTTATAAAAGAAATGCCTGCAATGATTTGAGTTGTCTGTTACAGACTTACTGTCATTTGAGCACCAATGAAAAACTGTCTGTTAGCTGACAGTTTTTCAAGACCTATGTAGCTGACAGTTTTTCAAGACCTATGGCGTAATCAGTTACGGCAGTGGTTGGAGGATGGATGTCATAAACTAGCGCTTAGAGTTTGGGTGTCTCATTCTTTAACCCATTCCATACCTTGAGGACATCATGCTTTGCCATTGCCTGACAGTAAAAGGGTTAATACTGATATACCTGGTACACTTTCAGCAAATGGATGCCCTGGATGAGCGGCAAGAACTGACAGTGCTGGGCCATCACCTGACAGTAAAAGGGTTAATAATGATATACCTGGTACACTTTCAGCAAATGGATGCCCTGGATGAGTGGCAAGAACTGACACAGCTGGGGCATCACCTGACATTAAAAGGGTTAATACTGATATACCTGGTACACTTTCAGCAAATGGATGCCCTGGATGAGTGGCAAGAACTGACACAGCTGGGGCATCACCTGACAGTAAAAGGGTTAATACTGATATACCTGGTGCACTTTCAGCAAATGGATGCTCTGGATGAGTGGGAGGAGCTGACAGAGCTGGGCCATCACCTGACAGTAAAAGGGTTAATATTGATATACCTGGTGCACTTTCAGCAAATGGATGCCCTGGATGAGTGGGAGGAGCTGACGGAGCTGGGCCATCACCTGACAGACCTGCCGGTGGAGCCGCGCCTGGGCAAGATGGTGCTGCATGCGGTGGTGCTGAAGTGCCTGGACCCCATCCTGACCATCGTCTGCGCCCTGGCCTACAAAGACCCCTGTCAGTTGATGCTGTGTGTGTGTGTGTGTGTGTGTGTGTGTGTGTGTGTGTGTGTGTGTGTGTGTTGGTCCTGCTGGATCTTGAATCTTGTCTGGGTTGTGTCTCTGTGTGTCTTGAGTGTTTGGGTTCTGCAGTGTTTAGGTGTTTTGTCAGTGTCAGTGCGAGGTTATGTCTTTTGTTCTTTGTGGGTCTTCTTTATCATGTGTTTATTTTGGGGGGGTTTCGGGGAAGGGGGGGGGGGGGGGGGGGAGTTGATGGGGTTGGATGGATAAATGATGCAATGTCTCTTTTACTCCTTAGCCTTGTGAAAACGTGTTACTCAGTTACATCAAGGCAAATTTTCTGCCTCTGTGTGTGTGCGTGTGTGTGTGTGAGAGAGAGTATGCGTGTGTGTTGTGTGTGTTCATTCCTAGTTATGGACAGGAAATAGTGGATTTCCTATGTGTTTGGAGCTCTGTACCAGCTTGTTTTACTGGTTAGCATGAGTGGTTGGTTTTGTTCAAGTTCTCTTGCCTGGTCAGCCATCACAGCGCCGAGCTGCCAACATGTCGCGTCGCAAGTTCGCCTCCGGTACCTTCAGCGACCACATGGCTTTGCTCAGAGCTTTTCAGGTAAATTGATGAGTCGCTCTCTCTGCATGATGCTTGGTTTCTTTATCAGGCTCCTGCACGCATGCACCACTTTTCTCTGTTGAATAAACCAACCAACTCTGTCTTAATTAGCCTTTCTGCTGTCAAAGTAGACATGGAGTTGACAGTACAGTATTCCTTAGTTTCAAATAAAGAAACTTTTTTGTTTTTTTGTTTTGCTGTTTATTGCTCTTGATTGTGAAAAGGTTGACTCATTTATATCTGCATTTTGTAGCAAATATATTTGCCAGGTAAACTAAACAAAAGAAGAAAAAAGACCACACACACACACACACACACACAAAAAAACACACCACCATGACAACAACAACAACAAAAACCCAAACAACATTAAACAAATGAAAAACGGAAATGAAAAAAGGATAAGTCTCAGTCTTTGCAGCATGTTTGGGGTGGTGATGAATCTTGGAACTTTTTGTGACCTTATGATATGTATCACTCATAACTGTCTGTCTCCTTGACTTGAGTATGTCTGCATTTGCCTTGCACCATGGCGAGGCAGAGGCTGGTGTTGTTAATGTTGTTCCTGTTGCTTGCTGTGCTGCAGATGTGGCAGAAGGCCAGGACGGAAGGCTGGGAAAGGTCGTTCTGTGAGAAGAATTTCCTGTCTGCTGCCTGCATGGAGATGGTGGTGGGCATGAGGTCAGTGAGCTCCTTGGCTTCAAACTGATCAATTTTGCATTCAGAGGGGGGGGGGGGGGGGGGTCTTATCTGCAGACACTGCATTCATGTAGGCAGGATGAAGTTCTTATCTGAAGTTCTTATCTGTAGACTCTGCATCCAGATAGATAGGATGAAGTCCTTATCTGTAAGCACTACATTCGGGTAGACAGAATGAAGTTCTTATTTGTAGATGCTGCATTCAGACCCAGAGATGCATAAACTCCACCAGAGGTACGTCCTTTAATTTAACCCCTTCACTGCCCCAGCCAGTAAAATTTCTGGGCTAAAAGCTGCAGGGACATGCCTGCAAACAGTATATTTTCTGGTCTTAAAACATCTACTTTCAGTACTTTCAGTGATGAAAGTCCTTTCACATGCCAGTGCAAAAAGGCTTAAAGGTTTCAAATTTTCCACTTTTACTGGTCATTTTCAACTGACATGGCAGTGAAAGGGTTAACCACATTAAAGATGTAGGCTGTTGTCCCAAACACAGTTTTTTTGCCTTGGGATGGGCAGGTTGCATTCCATGACAATAACCAAAACTTTTGATTTGTTGCTGCCTCTGACAGGGCTCAGCTCCTGGGCCAGCTACGAGCCAGTGGCTTTGTGCGAGCGAGAGGAGGGGGCGACATTCGAGATCTCAACACCAACTCGGAGAACTGGGCTGTCGTCAAGGCTGCCCTCTGTGCCGGAATGTTCCCAAACCTTTTGTTTGTGGACCGGAAGAAGTGCAACCTTGTTACACAGTGAGTACAAGCAGTCTCTCATAGTGACAGAAGAAGGTATATGTTTGTTTGTTGATCACTTTTATTTAGCGCTGTTCTCCACTCTCGAGCAGACTCACTGCACTCGCATGTGATGATACGTGAGTGAATAGCTTTCTAGAGCGTTTTTGACTATCCAGGAGAGAGTCCAACCTTAGTTGTCTGTGGTACATTGCCTGTTTCCATTCTAAAAATTAAATGTGGTGGGTGTTCGGCCCACAGAATACAGTCTGTTATAAAACATGAGTAATCATCTGTGCTATAATGTGTGCTTTCTTTCTGGCAAGGATGTGTGAACTGTGTGTGTTTTATAGCAGAGGGTACCAACCTTGATTTCGCTTGCAGCTTTTGTTTCCTTTGTGACTGAAATCTGTGTGTGTGTGTGTGTGTGTGTGTGTGTGTGTGTGTGTGTGTGTGTGTGTGTGTGTGTGGTGTGTGTGTGTGTGTGCTTTTGTTTCCACTGTGATTGAAATCTCTGTCTGTGTGTGTGTGTGTGTGCGTGCATGCATGCATGTGTGCATGTTTGTGTTGTGGATGGAGGAGGTATGGTTGGAGGGGTGGGAGGGGGGATTGTGTCCCCCTTGGGGGAAAGAGTTCAAAGATCAGTTCCACCAACTGCTTGGTGGTTCCTCATTAATAAAGTAAAAAAAAAAAAAAAAAATGTGCGTTCTTCCTGCAGGAGAGAGTCCAAGGTTCGATTCCACCAGCAGTCCGTTCTGAGCGTGGCCCCCACAGCAGCCAGCCTCAACCGCCACTCGCATATTAAGGCCATCGAGCAGCTGCCCTGTGACTGGCTGGTGTACGAGGAGATGACGCGCATGGAGCGCCTTGCGCTGGTCAAGTGCTGCACCCTGGTGTCGCCCATCACCGTCGTCATCTTCGCCGGCCGATCCAAGCTGCCCGTGGATGCCCTCAAAGTGGCCGAGAATCCCTTGGATGGTAAGCATGGTGGTGGGACCACGAGGAGAGAGGTTCTGGGCTCTGCAATGAATGAAAACAGCAAGCTGTACTTCAGGCAGCAAGCAACCTGACCAACATTTCCATCCCTATGTTGGACCCCCATCTTCTTCTGCTTTTGTTTAAGAGCCAGGCCTCCTTGGGCGTAACTGGCTCTGGTGGTGGTGGTCTTTGTTGTGGCGTGGGTGCCACTTGAAAAACTAATTATGGATTGTTGCATTGTTACAAGCATGTCATGCAGTGCACTCGTCCTGAAGTGACTGGTTGTGATTGACAGTTGTAAATTTATCAGTGTTGTGATTGACAGTTGTAAATTTATCAGTGTTGTGATTGACAGTTGTATATTTACCAGTGTTGTGATTGACTGTTGTACAATTTTGCCGATGTTGTGATTGACTATTGTACAAGTTACCAGTGCTGTGATTGTTGTACAATTTACCAGTGCTGTGATTGACTGTTGTACAATTTCCCGGTGTTGTGATCAACAGGTGAGGAAGGCGGAGAGCTAGGCGAGCAGAGTGACAGCGAGGGAGAGGAGAAGAACGAAGCCAAGAAAACTCAGCTACAGCTGGATGACTGGCTGACCTTCAGCGTTGATGCTGAGGTGAGTTTAGGGCAGTGTTAACATCTGAGCTCATAATAACAGTCTCAAGCATGTGGCAGCCACGTCGTTGTCTGGACACGCAAAAATACAGCACGCGCAAGGTCGACCCTTGATGGTGGAAAGTAGCTACGACAGTCACTCAGATGAGATTGTTTATTGTCCATGCTAAACTCTTACGCAGAAATTTGCCTCTTGTCGGCATATTATATAACAGTAAAGTATAATTAATGCATACAGGCAGGCACGCACACACACATGCACTCACAGATGCGTACACACACACACACACGCACACACACACATGCACGTGCACGCACACACACATGCACACACACACACACACACACACACACACACACAAACACACACACACACACACTAGAATCACAGGCAACAAAAGCACAGTGAGTATGCTCGAGAGTGGAGTATAGTGGTATACATTTTAAAAGTGATCATCATCATTGTTCAACGTTGCAGGCTGCCCACCTGGCACTCCAGCTGCGGCAGAAGTGGCATTCCTTGTTCCTGAGGCGCATGAGAGCTCCCTCCAAGCCTTGGTCCCAGAATGATGAGGTGAGTTCAGGTGTTCTAGTAATGCTAACCTGAGTACACACGCACTGAGGGTAATGGTGACATGAACGCGTGTGCACTGCTAGTAATGATGGTGTGAGAGCAGGAGCACTGATATCAATAATGACCTGAGTGCAGATACACTACTAGTAATAATAATATGGATGCATGTGCGCTGGTAGAAATAATGACATGAGTGCCGAAGCACTGCTAGTAATGATGTGAGGACGGTTGCCTGTTGTTTTCTCCTAATAAAAGGCATTCTTTTGAACCTTTCATGTGTTTGGATCTTGTCCCTGAATGCAGGAAGTGGTGCGGGCAGTGATCAACATTTTGACCAACGAAGAGCAAGCAGTGGGTCTACAGCAGCCAGCAGGAATTGGCCAGCGTCCAAGACCCATGTGTAAGTGTGTCAGTGGTGGTGGTGGTGGTGGTCACTGGGTGGCGTGACAAGGTTTAAGTCTGTCGTTCATTTGAGTCTACAGCTCTCTCTGGCTTCTCATGGTGTGTGTGTGCATCGTCCGTGCAACAGGAAGAAGCAGGAGAAGGGTGGCAGAGGAGAAAGATGAGAGAGAGAGAGAGAGAGTGACTGAGATAGTGAGACTGAGTGAGAGAGGAGTGTGTGTAGTAGAGAAAAAGAGAGATAGAATTGTGGGAAAGGTGGCAGAGGAGAAAGAGAGAGAGAGAGAGGGGGGGGGTTAACTAAGAGAGAGAAAGAGAGAGATGGAATTGTGGGAAGGGTGGCAGTGGAGAAGACGAGAGAGAGAGAGGGAGTAACTGAGATAGTGAGACTGAGAGGTGTGTGTATAGTTAAAGAAGAAAGAGAGAGTAAGATCAATGGAAGTATGGCAGAGGAGAAAGACCAGAGAGAGAGAGTAAGTAAGTAAATTGGTGTTTTACGCCCAGTCAACCCGTACGGTTATATCCGGGCGGTCAGAGAGAGAGAGAGTGACTGAAATAGTAAGAATGAGTGAGAGAGAGCAATGTGTGTAGTTAAAGAAGAGACACTGAATTGTGGGAAGGGTGGCAGAGGAGAAAGACAAGAGAGAGTGACTGGGTGAGAGAGAGGTGTGTGTAGTTAAAGAAGAGACACTGAATTGTGGGAAGGGTGGCAGAGGAGAAAAACAAGAGAGAGAGAGAGTGACTGGGTGAGAGAGAGGTGTGTGTAGTTAAAGAGACACTGAATTGTGGGAAGGGTGGCAGAGGAGAAAGACGAGAGAGAGAGAGAGAGAGAGAGTGACTGGGTGAGAGAGAGGTGTGTGTAGTTAAAGAAGCAAATAAATAAAATGAAAAAGTTGGAAAATATGATCAAGTAAAATCGTTGAGGTAATGCTATTGGTTTAAACAAAGTTTATTTGCATTCATGAAAATATGGACAATCAAAATCAGTGTGTGAGCATTAAACAAGCTAGGCTTATAGTAAATGTTCAATAGGTAATGCTATTGTGAATTGGGGGGGGGGGGGGGGACTTTCGTTTCATACCATAAACACATCTGATTAGTATGGCATGGAATGAAGGAGCCTGCAGTGTCTGTGCAGATACTAACGCTGACTGGTCTTTGTAGCAGCAGAGACAATCATGTCAGGCGGTAGTAGTCACGGTTACTCAGAGAACTACGGCGATGACTACAACAACCGCTACAACCAGTCACGTCGCATGCAGGCCTCGCCGCCAAAGCGACCCTTCCAGACATTCCGTGAGTTGTGCTTGCAAAAACATTTTATATAATAATAAAAAAAGAAACTTTCATTTCAAAAGAGAAGACTGTATCAGACTTGTTTGGTTCAAAGGCTTGGAAACGTGATGAGTTTACATATTTACTGGTACGTAAGATTAAGAAGCAACAGTCTGTTATTGAGACCCAAAAGGCAAAGCAACACAGCACAATGGTGGAGCCTTCAGGGCTGGCATACCATATGGTAGGCTGCATGTGTCAAGTTTATAGACCTTTAAGGAGATTTGGTGAGCACTGTGTCTCTTAACCCTGCATTGCCCTGCCTATTTTTTTTTTTTTTTAAATCACATCCTTCACAAAGCAGTGATGATGCTATAAACATTTGTCAAACCAGTGTGATATCTATAAGGTGGTGAAAGTGGTTCACGGAAACTGGTCACGCAATCACTTTAACTGGTCAGACAGATGGCCGTCTATGCTAGCTGCTACTAGAGCTCTACTAGCAAAACACCCTGCTCCATTCCCCATCTAGATACAAAAGCACGCATGCCTGCACGCACACACACGTGCGCACACTCTCTCTCTCTCTTTCTCTCCCCCCCCCCCCCCCCCCCCCCCCCCCCCCCCCCCCCCCCTACATTGCATTGTTTCGCTTTTAGAACCAATCAAACAAAAGAACTGCCAATCCATCTAACCAGTTGCTGATTTTATGTCTGGTATATGCTGATCTTTACCAGTAAAATACTGGATTGGCAAAAAAACTAAACAAAAACAAAAAAGTGAAATACTGGAAATGCTGGTTAACGTGAACCATGATGAAGTTATTTGCACGTAAGACTTCATGGGACTTCCTGATCAGATTCTGACTTGTCATGCGTGCTTAGGGGAAAGAAAGTGGAGAAAAAACAATGCACATCTCTGATTGGCTGATTCTCTCTCCAAGCCTACTGTGAAGAAGTTGCACCAGAAGCTGCATAAATACTGTACAAGAGAAAGAGCTAACTGCTTGGTTTGACTGAAAGAGACTTTCGGTTTCCTGGTGGTTTAACAGGAAACAGCCGCAGCAACATGGAAGACAACGTGGCCGCGCAGAACTCGGCCCGCATGCCAGGCAGCTCGTCCTCCACCCCCTGCCCCTCCCCCTCCCCCCAGTCTGCCTCCCCGGCTCGCAGCACAGGAGGGGGCAGTGGCATCAGCAGCAGCAGCAGCGGAAGTGTCGAGAGCAACAGGTGAGTGGAAACGCACAGTAAACTGCTCTGCATGCTGCAGAAAAGAGTTCTTAGTTCTTAGGGTACCCCCTACTTTCCAGTCCCCGGAAGAAACAGTTGTTAATGCATTGTGTTGATCCCTTTCTGGGAACTGTAGATGCCTTACCTGGATTAGGATCCCCCCCCCCCCCCCCCCCCCCCTACTTTCCAGTCCCCAGAAGAAACAGTTGTTAATGCAATGTGTTGATCCCTTTCTGGGAACTGTAGATGCCTTACCTGGATTAGGACCTCCACCCACCCCCTACTTTCCAGTCCCCGGAAGAAACAGTTGTTAATGCAATGTGTTGATCCCTTTCTGGGAACTGTAGATGCCTTACCTAGAGCCAGTGCCGTGTCTTATCTTTCCAGTGGTTTTTATGCTTACCAGCTGTTAAACACAGTGGGAACTTGGTTTTTCAGCTTAAAGTCCCATGTAGCACTTTTATGAAGTATGGATACAGGGGGCAACTGCACAATTCCATGTCATTGTAACCCCCTCCCTCCCTCCCCCCCTCCCTCCCCCCCTCCCCCGCCCCCCAATTGGTTTTGTGGGCCCTGGAAACATGGAAATATTCAGCAATTAGAAATGAAAAATGTCAGGCTTGGAAAGGTCTTGGAATTCTTAACTCTTGATGAGGTCATGGAACAGTCTTGGAATTTTGAAGTCAGGGTCTCCATAATGTGTGTGTGTGTGTGGGGGGGGGGGGGGGGACGTTTGTGTGCGTGTGTGTGCATACATGTGTGCGTTGTCCTGGGAAAGTCATTGGATTTTATCCCAAAAGGCCGTAAGAACCCTGGACTAACCAACAAATCACTTCTCTATCACTCACTGTAGCCTCCATAATCGTTTGCCTTGACCACAGTGACCCGGGAGCCAACAGCACCGCCCCGTGCCGTTACTTCGTCATGAAGTGCAACAACCAGAGGAACCTGGACATCTCCCAGAGCAAAGGCGTCTGGGCCACCTCTGCCGCCAATGAGAAAAAGATCAATGGGGCTTTTCTGGTGGGTTGTACTCACTCACTCACTTACCCTGTCCGTCCCTCTGTGTATCATTCAGCCACAGACAGACTTACTCCCCCTTTCGATCGCCCATCCTATCCATCTTGCTGTCCGTTATTCTGCCCCCCTGTGCAAGTGCGCTGCAGACGGGTTTACTCACTCACCCCGTCAAGCTTTTTTGGTCAGTGAGCTGCCGTCTCACACCCACTCACTGTGTCGGCTAGCCCGTTGCTCAACCAACGAATTTGGCCAGTGGCATAATGTCTCATTTTGTTGTTCATTTGGATTTGGATGCTCTGAACGATAGGCGTTCTCTTTTGTTTTGAAATTGGAAAACAGTGCAGAAATGTGATACTAGATCTTAAAAGCTTGCTTTAGTATATTCTTTTTTTCTTTTTCTTTTATAAACTTAGTTTACTTTGCCCTGTTTTTATGATGTGCCCTTATGATGAAAACACCAGAGATGAAGTTAATGCCAATTTCACAAAAATTGTCTTTATGTTGTAGTTGCCTTGAAGCCCAGAACAAATTAAAATGTGCCCTTGTGATGAAAACACCAGAGATGAAGTTGACAATGCCAGTTTCACTAAAATTGTCTAAATTTTATGTCGTAGTTGCCTTGAAGCCCAGAACAGATTTGATTTTGCTCATTCCACAGGATGGAAAGACAGTCTTCCTGATCTTCTCTGTGCAAGGCAGCGGCCACTTCCAGGGCTATGCCAAGATGACGTCAGAGATCGGCAGAGACAAGACACCCGAGTTCTCGGCACCTGGTCTGAGTGGCACCTTCAGCATTGAATGGGTTAAGCGGTGGGTTTCACCTTGCCTTGTGATACTTTCAGTCTGAAATGAATTGTGTTAAGTGGTGGGTTTTACATTGCCTTGTGATACTGTGAGTCTGTAATGAGTGAAATGTTAGGTTTTATGTTGTCATCTGTTGCCTTCAGCATGGAATGGGTTAAGCGGTGGGTTTTACAATGCCTTGAGATACTTTCAGTCTGAAATGAGTTAAACTGTAGGTTTTATATTGCCGCGTATTGCCTTCAGCATTGAATGGGTTAAACGGTGCGTTCTACATGACCATGTGATACTTTCAGTCTGAAATATTGCCTTCAGCATTGAATGGGTTAAACGGTGGTTCTACATGGCCATGAGATACTTTCAGTCTGAAATATTGCCTTCAGCATTGAATGGGTTAAACGGTGGTTCTACATGGCCATGAGATACTTTCAGTCTGAAATATTGCCTTCAGCATTGAATGGGTTAAACGGTGGTTCTACATGGCCATGAGATACTTTCAGTCTGAAATGGGTTTAAGCATTGGATTTTAAACTGCCGCATGTTGCCCTCAAAATTGAATGGGTTAAATGGTTTTTACATTGCCTTGCTATACTTCCGGAATTGAATGGGTTAAATGGTGGGGTTTTCATTGCCTTGCTATACTTCTCAGAATTAGAATGGATTAAATGGTGGGTTTTCCATCGCCTTGCGATACTTCCAGAAATGAATGGGTTAAATGGTGGGTTTTACATTGCCTTCTACACTTCCAGTTTTCAACGTGTCAAACAGTGGGTTTTACATTGCCTTGCTGTATCTTGATTTTGAATGGGTGTCATCTTTTTCTTTTTCTTTATATCTTCTCGTGCCTTCAGTATTGAAGGTGTTAAACGGTGCGATAGCTTAAGTGTTGAATGGGTCAGACAGTGGCCGTAGGTACCTGGTACCCGTACCCGTTACCCCCCCCCCCCCCCCGGGGGGGGGGGAACGAGCCTGCGGTCGGTCCCTTGCGGACAACGTCCCCTTCTGGAAAGCCCACCGGCTCTTCTCAATCTTCTGTGGCGAGAACTTTGAAGGTGTCTATAGGTCATGGTGATGTGATGAGGTCAGATGTGGCAGGTACCTGGCCCGACTTACTGACCACTCTGTTGTAGCTTGATTGATGTGATGATCGTCCCTTATGGATGAGACCACCTCTGGATGATGATGATGATGCATGGTCCCGTTACCCGATTAGAGACCACCCCTGATTTATGTGTGATGATGATGATGATGACCGTTGAGCATGGTGGTGATGATGATGATGAGCATGGTCCCCTTACCCGATTAGAGACCACCCCTGATTTATGGTGATAAATGATGATGAGCATGGTGGTGATGATGATGATGAGCATGGTCCCGTTACCCGATTAGAGACCACCCCTGATTTATGATGATGATGATGATGAGCATGGTCCCGTTACCCGATTAGAGACCACCCCTGATTTATGATGATGATGATGATCATGATGATGGTCCCGTTACCCGATTAGAGACCACCCCTGATTTATGATGATGATGATGATGAGCATGGTCCCCTTACCCGATTAGAGACCACCCCTGATTTATGATGATGATGATGAGCATGGTGATTATGATGATGATGAGCATGGTCCCGTTACCCGATTAGAGACCACCCCTGATTTATGGTGATGATGATGATGATGAGCATGGTGATGATGATGATGAGCATGGTCCCCTTATCCGATTAGAGACCACCCCTGATTTATGGTGATGATGATGATGATGATGGTGAGCATGGTTCCGTTTTCCGATTAGAGAACAGCGTTAAACTTTTGTTCATGTCCAGTATACCCATGTACATGTGGCTCGAACCCTTTTGAAAGACCACCCAGATATTGAGAGACCGTCCCTAGCTGAAGGTCATCGTCTTTATTCTCTTCTCTTCATAACAATATCCGTTCAGACTTTAATTATATATTATAATTGTTTATAATGATGAATAGGAGGAGCATGGTCCCTTACCTGATTAGAGACCACACGTGAGTTTTATTCATGTCCAAAATACCCATGTACGTGCGGCTCAAACCCGTTTGAAAGACCACCCTGATATTGAGAGACCGTCCCCAGCCTCAGAGCATCGTCTTTATGCTCATCTCTTTTATAATTATATCCGTGTTTGTTCAGCAGGTCAGCCACTGTCCGAAGCCCACCTTCACGAGAGGCCATAGCCCTGGCCTAGCCGTGCTCTCCTGTTCCAAGAGCTATGTAGAATCCCCCGCCCCACCTCTGCCCACCACCCATCCACTGTGACGAGAGGCCATAGCCGTGGCCTAGCCGTGCTCTCCTGTTCCAAGAGCTATGTAGAATCCCCCGCCCCACCTCTGCCCTCCACCCATCCACTGTGACGAGAGGCCATAGCCGTGGCCTAGCCGTGCTCTCCTGTTCCAAGAGCTATGTAGATCCCCCCCTCCTTCAAAGCCACTTGGATGAGAAGCCAAATTTCCGTGTATGATGTTAGCGTGGACAATAAACAGTCTCATCTTAGGCCAGTTTCCGTGCATGATGTTAGCGTGGACAGTAAACAGTCTCATCTTAGACCAGTTTCCGTGCATGATGTTAGCGTGGACAATAAACAGTCTCATCTTAGACCAGTTTCCGTGCATGATGTTAGCGTGGACAATGAACAGTCTCATCTTAGACCAGTTTCCGTGTATGATGTTAGCGTGGACAATAATCTCATCTTAGACTAATTTCCGTGTATGATGTTAGCGTGGACAGTAATCTCATCTTAGACCAATTTCCGTGTATGATGTTGGCATGGACAATAAACAGTCTCATCTTAGACCAGTTTCCGTGCATGATGTTAGCGTGGACAAAAACAGTCTCATCTTAGACCAGTTTCCTTGTATTATGTTAGCGTGGACAATAATCTCATCTTAGACTAATTTCCGTGTATGATGTTAGCGAGGACAGTAAACAAGCTCATCTTAGAGCAGGTTCTATGTGTGATGTTAGCTTGGGCAATAGACAAGCTCATCTTAGAGCAGTTTCCATGTATGATGTTAGCATGGACAATAAACAGTCTCATCTTAGACTAATTTCTGTCTATGATGTTAGCATGGACAGTAAACAGTCTCATCTTAGACCAGTTTCCATGTATGATGTTAGCGTGGACAATAATCTCATCTTAGAGCAGTTTCCATGTATGATGTTAGCATGGGCAATAAACAAGCTCATCTTAGAGCAGTTTCCATGCATGATGTTAGCATGGACAGTAAACAGTCTCATCTCATGATGTTAGCATGTTCAATAAACAATCACATCTTAGACCAATTGCCGTGTATGATGTTGGCATGGACAATAAACAACCGCATCTTACCTTAGTTGCCTGCGTCAGGCCGATTCCATTAGCTGCGTAACGCTACGTACAATTCTGCCACGTTTGCCTTTTCAAGGAGCTGGAGCCTTCAGTGGGAGAGACGCTCCTCCGGCTCTGGGACCGCTACCCCAACTACCAGAAGCGCTCCTCGCCCTCCTCCGGTGGCATGAAGACCATCCTCAAGCACTCCCAGCAGGCCAAGCAGCCCTCCTCCCAGCAGCAGCAGCAGCAGCAGAAGCAGGACTCTGGCTCCCCGGGCAGCAGGTCGAGCAAGGTGCTGCCCAAGGAGGCGGCAACGTCCGGTGGGGCCAAGAAGGCCGGGGGGGACGGGAGGAAGGACGGCGGGGACAGCAACAAGACGATGGGGCCGGACGGGGACGGGGGGCCGGAGGGGAAGGGCTTCGGCGGCAGCTGCGGCTCCTCCGCCAGCTCTCCCACCGCCGACAGCCCCTGCACCGTCAGCTCCGGCAGCCAGGAGAGCTACAACCCGGACCTCGACCCCTCGCCCTCCCCCTGCCCCTCCTCCTCCTCCTCCTCCTCCACCACCACCGCCGCCTCCCACAACCACCACCCCCACAACCCCCACCCGCAGCCCCACCACCCCCACGGGCCCGCGGACAGCGCCTACCCGTCGCAGGGCTTCAGCTTCCAGACCCCGTCCAGCTCCACCACCACCACCGCCCCCGCCCCCGTCCTCTCCCACGGCGTGTTCCCGCCCAACCTGCCGATGGGGCCCGGGCCGGGCTTCAACCAGATGTACCACATGGGCCCCATGGGCGCCGCCGCCGTCCTCCCGTCCCAGTCGTCCATGTCGCCGCGGCCCGGCATGTCCCCGGTCATGATCCTGCAGCGCGGGGCCGGGGGCTCCCCGGGCCAGGTCCACCCCCACCCGGGCTTCGTCAGCCAGGGCTTCGGGGGGCAGGCCCCCGGCGCCTACCAGGGGCAGGGGGCGCAGGGGCAGAAGTGAGCACGAGAACACAAGGGGCGGGGCGTTCGGGGTGGAGGTGGGAAGACGGCAAGGGGGCGCTGGGCAGAAGTGAGTACGAGCACACAGGGGTGGGGTGTGTGTGGGTGTTAGGGGTGGAGTTGGGAAGACGGCAAGAGGGGCAGAAGTGAGTACCACCACAGGGGTGGGGTGGGTGTTCGGGGTGGAGGTGGGAAGACCACAGGGGCAGAAGTGATTACCATCACAGGGGTGGGGTGGGCAGGAGGGGCAGAAGTGATTACCATCACAGGGGTGGGGTGGGTGTTCGGGGTGGAGGTGGGAAGACGGCAGGAGGGGCAGAAGTGAGTACAATCACACGGGTTGGGGTGGGTGTGTTAGGGGTGGAGGTGGCAAGATGGCAGGGGGCGCTGGGGCAGAAGTGAGTTCGAGCACAGAAGTTCGTTAGTTACCCGGGGGAAGAAGTCGGTCAGCTACCTGAGGCACAGGAGGCAGAAGTGAGTTGATACCTGGGTCACACAGGGCAGAAGTGAGTTGATACCTGGGTCACACAGGGCAGAAGTGAGTTGATACCTGGGTCACACAGGGCAGAAGTGAGTTAATACCTGGGTCACAGGACAGAAGTGAGTTGATACCTGGGCCACACAGGGCAGAAGTGAGTTGATACCTGGGCCACACAGGACAGACGTGAGTTGATACCTGGGTCACACAGGGCAGAAGTGAGTTGATACCTGGGTCACACAGGGCAGAAGTGAGTTGATACCTGGTTCACACAGGGCAGAAGTGAGTTGATACCTGGGCCACACAGGGCAGAAGTGAGTCAATATATGGGACACAGGGATAGAAAACTGTACTTGGGGCACAGGGGCAGAATGGGACACAGGGGCAGAAAACAGTCCGTGCCTGGGACACAGGTGTGGAAAAGCAAGTGAATCGATCAGAAGCTTTCAGCAGGAAAGGGGAGAGGGCACATAAGCGGGTGTGATCACGACTGCCACGAGGATGTCCTTCAGCATGATGCATCAAATGCTGTTCAGTTCACATGGTTTCTTGTTGAAGTGTGCATGCGTGGTGTGTCGGCGCCAGACATGACGCGCTGCAGTGGTTGGAAAATGTTTGCAGTTGTTTCTGAACGGCGTTGGTCTCTTAAATGTTGAAATTGAAACGGATATGAGGTGAGAACTGTTGGGTTGACCGGTTGTGATTTTCCTGTTTCTGCAGTGTTTGATGATCTGTTTAGTTTGATGTGCGTTATTTATCTGATGGAGTCATGTTGACTTCAAGTTCCTGCTTGCCTGTTTATTGTTTCTGAACAGCGACCATGCACAGTTTACAGTTATGGGTTGGTTTTTGTTTCAGGTTTTGATTGCTTTCATAAATAAGTTCGTAAATAAATGTATTGGTTCAAATTCGTTGCAGTGGAGGGTTTTCAGCCGCCAATTATTCTGCCATTTTAACCAGTCAAAAAAGGTTGGTTCAGGTTATTGAAACGGAGGATTTTTAGCTGCCAATCATTCTGACATTTTAACCAGTCAAAAAAGGTTGGTTCAGGTTATTGAAACGGAGGATTTTTAGCTGCCAATCATCCTGACATTTTAGCCAGTCAAAAATGTTGCTTCAGATTCGTTGAAAAGGAGGGTTTTCAGCTGCCAATCATCCTGACATTTTAGCCAGTCAAACAAAGTTGGTTCAGATTCGTTGAAATGGAGGGTTTTCAGCTGCCAATCATCCTGACATTTTAACCAATCAAAAACAGCAGCAGAACTCCACCGCTGAGCGCGGGAGCCGTGCTTTCCTCACAAGTTGAAGCAACGGAGCAAAAGACTGGTCAGTTCCGAGCAAAGGCGCAACGGCAGTGGCATACATTCACTGAGGGCGGAATACATCGGCTGCAATCAGCTGAGGCGAATTGCAAGCTGATTCCGGCTCAGATCTCCTCCTCCTCCTCCTCCTCCTCCTCCTCCGCCTCCTCCTTCTTCTTCTTCCGGGTAGTGTCCAACTTCAACATGTTGAAGACTGACGTGACGCTTTTAGGGAAGTAATTAACCTATTTGTTGACTTTTGGGAGGCGCAGCCTAGTCTCTGGGACCCAGAATGATATAGTAGTTAGTTGAATTACCCTGTGAGGGATGATTAAAGTATACTGCCTTGACTTAAGCCTACATTTTGGATCATGCTGTCTGCTGTGCTTTTGCCGCAAGTTTGGGCCGAAGCTTGCATCTGAGTATAAGCCAGTTAAGAAACGAAGTATAGTTCGTCGAACTGTCCGAACCATGTTTGGGGAAGTAAAAGTTCGTCTGAGCTCAGTTAGGAAACGAATTATCGAACTGTCCGAAGTCTGTTCGGCGAACTAACAGTTTGCCCAATTAAGAACGGGCCATAGAGGTCAGCACAGTACCCCTCCCACTGTACTGCTTTCAGACACATTTGGAAGCAGGTCCTCTAGGTGTGCAGCCAATCCTTTTGTTGGCTTTTGCTGGCACCGTCATCTGCCGGCTTCGCTTTGCTGTGCTATGTTGATTTTGTTTCTCGGAAGCACCGCACTGTTGATTTGGTTATTGATTGATTGATTTCATATCTGCACTTAAATGCTGTTTTGGCGCTGCTCACTGTGATCTAAAATCCACTGATCTAGAATGCGTTCGTGGTGGACGTGACTCTCACCCTGAAACTGATGGGCGCCATGTTGCATGTTTCGTGTGCAAGGCTGAATAAGTACTCATGCACGCACACATACACGCACGCACGCACGCACGCACACACACACACATATACACGCACACACCACACACACACACACACACACACACACACACACACACACACACACACACTCTCTCTCACACACACACACTACACACACACACACACACTACACAACACACACACACACACACACACACACACACACACACACACACACACACACACACACACACTCTCTCTCTCTCTCACACACACTACACTACACTACACTACACACACACACACACACACACACACACACACAACACTACACAAACGCACGCACGCACACACACACACTACACTGCACCCACGCACGCACGCATGCACGCGCGCGCACACACACACACACACACTACACTACACTACACTACACACACACACACACACTACCCACGGCGTTCAGGGACTTAAGCACTGGATCTAAAAGACAGTTATGATAGGCATCATACCGTTGCATTAAACCATCAAATAATGACAACAAAACACTCCCCGGTAAAAAGTAAGAATTTTCGCGAAGTAGGAATATTGATTCAGTATGATTCAGAGAAACCATATTGAATATGAATCGATGTGGGGGGGGGGGGGGGGGGGGGATGGAGGCGTGCCCCGGTCTAGTTGTTCAAAAAACGTAATTCTGGTCGCAGACATCCCCGACACATCCCTGATTTTAACCCCTTCACTGCCGCGATGTCATTTGAAAACAACCAATGAAAGTGCGAAATTAAAAATACTTTAGCCTTTTTCTTCTTCTTTTTTTTCTTCTTTTTTTTCTCTCGCAGTAGTGCGTGACAGGATTTTCACCAAAACGCACACTAACAAAATCATAATTGTTATAGGACCAGAAAATACACGGTTTGCAGGCATGTTCGCGCACTTTTCAGCCCGGAAATTGTACAGGCTTGGGCAGTGAAGGGGTTAATAAGATCCCTGGGTGTAGAGCCACAGAGCTGTGTCACAGAACAGTGTGGTGATGCCGAAGTCAGTACACTGCCACACAACTTTTTTTCCCTTGTGGACTGGAAAGTGGAATGGACATTTTTCAGTCAGTCAAAGGGACAGAGAAAGCTTTATTTATGTACCAATTTAACTTTTACCCATGTGGAAAACAGCCCTTATACAAACTGTTTTTCTGGTGATTGTCTCGTTGTAATTTATCAGTAGTTGCTACCTGCATGTTGAGGTGAGCGTTCGATTGTTCAGTTGACAGTTGTTCTGACTTGACTGTTCGTGTACATTGTGATACTGTGTGTTGTTCTCGCCACAGTTGAATAAATGGTATTTTGATGTGGATATTCCAAGTGTTTCATTTTGTTTTGCTGTGGGTTTTTATTTGCCCATTACACATACACGCGCGTGCACGCACGCACGCATACACACAAACACACACACACACGCACGCACGCACACACACACACACACACACACACACACGAACAAACAAAAGCACTCGTGCACGCACGCACGCACACAAGCACACACACACATACAAGCACGCACGCACGCACACACACATACACACACGCACGCGTGCGCGCACTTGCACACACACACACACACACACTGTGCACATATATTCTTGTAAACACACACACGCCGCGCGCGCGCACACACACACACACACACCCCACAACAAACACACACACACCCCACAACAAACACACACTATCTGACCACACGCACGGTCTTTTCACAGCTCGTAGAGGCCGGGTCAGCTGGATATAACGTACGTATACTGCAATACGCTATACACATGCTCTTGTTTCACCACTCGAGATAAGTGCAGTCACTGGGGCCTTGTCAGGGGTGCTGGCGGAGGTGGTGTTGACCGCCTTCCCCAGTACTAATTACTGCCCTGCTTTCTACGCTGATTGCGTCAAAGAAGCACCCCCTGCGGAGGCCCAGCGGGTCGTGGTGGAATACACGCGAAGCGGGAAAGGCGGAGTTTGGTTTTAGAGTGTCAGGAGGAGATGACAGAAGTTGGGCATGGTGCTGATAAAATGTCGGGGTGTGTGTGTGGGGGGGGGGGGGGGGGGGGGTGCGTGATTGAGCGTGTGCATGTGTGTGAGTGTGCTTGTTTTCAATGTGTGTGTGTGTGTGTGTGTCCATGTGCGTGTGGAGAATGTTGGGTTTATGTGCAGGTATGTGAGTGCTTAAGTGTGTGTGCGTGCGTGTGTGTGTGTGTGAGAGAGAGAGAGAGCACGTGTGTGTGTGTGTGTGTGCGTGCGTGAATGAGTGTGTGTATGTGTGTGAGTGTGCTTGTTTTCAGTGTGTGTGTGTGTTCACTGTGTGGGTGTATATGCATGCGTGCGTGTGTGTGTGTGTGATGTCCGTGTGTGTGTGGAGAATGTTGGATTTATGTGCAGGTATGTGAGTGTGTGTGTGTGTGTGTGGAGAATGTTGGGTTTATGTGCAGGTATGTGAGTGTGTGTGTGTGTGTGGAGAATGTTGGGTTTATGTGCAGGTATGTGAGTGCTTAAGTGTATGTGTGCGTGTGTGTGTGTGTGTGTGTGTGTGTGTGTGAAGAAAACACCGTAACGTATCACAGCTAGTCAACCACCTGACTGCTACCGGCGGCTACACTGACCATGTTCAGCTGCGGACGTGAGCAGAACGCTACTTCCGTGCACACATCAAGTTGTCACCGACAGGTGCGTGGAACGCGGGCGATAGAACTAGGGCACCTGTGAGGAACCCTTTCCATTATTCCCATCATTAATGTGACTAGGCTTAAATACTGAATGGGAATAGAAAGCCAGCGAGCGTTTTAAAGACAAAGTCCTTGATATTAAGTGTTTATGTTGACTTCTCATCTACCTATCTGTTGCACAGAACTCGAACTCTAAAACTTTAATACTCAAGGATAGCAGCGTTAGGTCCATTTAGACTTATCTAACAGACAGTCCTTGCTCGTCCAGAATTTTTATTTATTTATTTTATTTATTGAGGTTGGTTCTTCTAGTTCTTTTGTTCGACGTGGTCCGAGCGACACATTTGTACATGTCCCACTCTTACCCTATCTTACTTGTGGCTGTTGACTAGTTGGTCTTCGTTAATTGATAAGTGACCGCCTTTGTGTTTGCGGTGTCTGCAGACAGATCATTGTTGTGATCATCAGGATGGCGAACACGAATCTGCATGGACATGCTTTTTACAAGGGTTTACGCTGAATGAAGACTTTGGTTTTACAGAAGTGTGCTCGGATTGAACAGTTTTGGTGTGCTCCCGTCCAGGATTACGTTTCTTCGAGATTTCATTGTGTTCGTGAATTGATGGTGAGTCATTTCATTTTACTGCGGTCCGTGAACGTTTGTAAGGGTGCCCACAGGGTAACCGAATTGGAACAATTTTCAGTTCGAATCTGCAAGGATGAAGGCGCTTTATCCTTGGAGATTCGAGCTGGATTTTATTTTTGTTTTGTTTTGTTTTTGTTTTGTTTTGTTTTAAGTCGGTTAACCCGTGGGCACACTTACAAACACAAGTCGGTTACCCTGTGGGCACCTTTACAAACATGGAAACAGTGGTTGATTTATCCATGTCAGTCACACAACATCAGCGCCGTTCTCAGTCAGAAAAGACTGAACAGCATATGAAAACAATTTCAGATGGTAAACTGAGACACCCGCAGTCACTCAAACAGACAACGTTACTTTAAGGCCCAGAAAGATTTAGGAGGGGGTGGGGAGAGGGGAAGACTGGTAATTAAAGGCATTAGGCTAATTGGGTTGTAATGTCGACCACACAGAATCACATCAAGGCGAAAGACTGGTTAAGTTAGTTAGCTCTTAGATTTTAACGTCCCGTCAACCGCACTGGATCACCTCAGGACGTATCACACATTCAAGGTTACTCGATCCGCTATACCTGGCCGAACTACAAGTCACCAAAACACAAATAAAAAGGCTGACTCACAATTCTTATACACAGCGAACAACCAAGCCGAAACAGACACTGATTAACACATCAATATATATATTTCACTTACTTACAACTCTCTCTCTCTCTCTCTCTCTCTCTCTCTCTCTCTCTCTCTCTCTCTCTCTCTCTCTCTCTCTCTCTCTCTCTCTCTCTCCCCCACTCACTCTCTGTGCATGCATGCGTGTGCCTGTGAGTGTGTGTGTGTGTGTGTGTGTGTGTGTGTGTGTGTGTGTGTGTGT
>JABMCL010002422.1:0-15000 GCA_018857735.1 Alviniconcha marisindica | reverse complement strand
AGTCAGGGCAGCATAGGCACGTTAGTCTGTATTTTATCTTCTGTTCACGCATGAGCGACACCTCGCACTTTGCGTTTAGGGAGTGTTGGAAATAAGTGAAGTTGAATGAACCTGGAAAAGGACTTGTGTGATTCATGGTAGTAGGGGCAGCATGCATAGCTATAATTTGACATAATGTATACATTATATCTATACCCGTGACTGCATGTAGCCTACTGTCATATTGAGGGTGGGGCCTGACTGTGCGTGTCCATTTGTTGGTTCACCAGTCTTGCTGCCGTGTGGGTCTACGAGAACAGAGTCCGTACCATACGTCATTGCCTTTTTTTCCTATCGCCAGAACTGGTGTAAAGAGATGAAACCATGCTCTAGTAAAGATCATTAACAACACATGTAACTCACAGGTTCAGTAATTATTTCACAACCTAGTTTATCCCGCGGTACTTTCTTTTAAAAGGTGTGTGTGTGTGTGTGTGTGTGTGTGTGTGTGTGTGTGTGTGGTGTGTGTGTGTGTGTGTGTGTGTGTGTGTGTGTGTGTGTGTGTGTGTGACCTTTTGTTTTATTCACTGTAACAAATATAACACAATTATACAACATCTGTCACTACACCTGTTCAGTACACTTGCTCCCACAATGAACAACAAACATCTACAGATATACATATACAATGTATGCATAAATACTATACAAAAAGGTACAGACATACAGCCATACAGACGTATTTAATACTTTTGCCACACGTTCAGACCGTGTTCATGACGTCACTGATAGGCCTACAGACTGCTGGACACAAGATGGCAGCACATGCGGTCGTGTTTCTGTGACTTTGCAACATCCAGTTTTAACAAAAGGGACGAGAAATTAAATCCGAAACTGCTGGGTGTCTGTATCCCCCCCCCCCCCCATCACACACACACATATACACACACACACACACAACACACACACACACACCACACACACACACACAACACACACACACACACACACACACACACACCACACACACACACACACCCCGCCCACACACACACACACACACACACACACACACACACACACACACACACACACACACACATCCATTCCTGTCGATAGAGCTCAACTCTTCTTTAATGCTGACCGAATTCCCAATTTGCAGAAAAAGTGTGCCACCTACTTCCCCGACTCGGCGGGCCCCGAGAGCGCAGTGGTATGCGGCGACTTCAGCGTCACGATGACGAAACGTGACGTGCATCAGGAATACATCACGTCATGGCTGCAGGTCAAGAAGATCAAGGTGATGAGAACGCACGGACCACAGCCGTCGTGAAACACTATAAGATAGCATTCGATGGAAAGCGTTTTGGAAGCAGCAACGGTCAACGAATGCTGCTAACCTGTTTTGTACTTACTTTAGCCCTTGGGAGCATCTTCATAAGCCCTCTCAACTTCGCCAGGTTAATGACGATGATGATGATGGGGATGACCACGACGACGATGATGATGATGGTGATGATGATGTTGCTACTACTACTACTACTACTACTACTACTACTACTACTATTACTACTACTACTACTACTACTACTACAACACACCCTCTTGGTGTCCTATTCCAGATGTAGTTTGTCCTGTTCCAGCTGCAGCATGTCCTTTTGATATCTTAATCCAGGTGAAGTTACTACACTCGGTGTTCACGTGCAGTGTAGTCTGCATGTCGTTCTTGTGTTCTATTCCAGGCGTTGCCTATCATCTTCCAGGTGTTGCTTATCCTTTTCCGGGTGTAGCCCATTCTCCTCCAGGCGTTGCCTGTCCTCTTCCAGGTGTAGCCTACCCTCTCACAGGTGTAGCCTATCCTCTTCCAGGTGTAGCCTATCCTCTCCCAGGTGTAGCCTGTCCTCTTACAGGTGTAGCCTATCCTCTTCCAGGTGTAGCCTATCCTCTTTCAGGTGTAGCCTATCCTCTCCCAGGTGTAGCCTATCTTCTTCCAGGTGTTGCCTATCATCTTCCAGGTGTAGCCTATCCTCTTCCAGGTGTTGCCTATCCTCTTCCAGGTGTAGCCTATCCTCTTCCAGGTGTTGCCTCCCTTTCGGTGTGAGCTTGAGGTAGTAGTCTTCCTTGTTTGTGCCTATTTTACTTGCGTGTGTTTGCTGGTGCAGGCTGTCCGATTTTTATGGTGTTCTTCTCCAGGTGTCGTACGTTACCGTTGTGACTGCTTCTAAGATAAATATTGCCTGTCTTCTCCCTGTGCTCTGCAAGGTTATGATAATAATGATGTTAATGATGATGATGATGGTAATAATGACGCCGCCGCCGCCGCCGCCGCTGCTGCTGCTGCTGCTGCTGCTGCTGCTGCTGCTGCTGCTGCTATTACCGCTACTGCTAGTGCAATTATCAAGATGATGGTGTTGATGATGACGATATGATGCTACCACCGCCACTGCTAGTGTAATGATCAGGATGATAGCGTTGATGATGACGATGATGACGCTACTACTTCTATTGCTACCACCGCCGCTGCCAGTGTAATGATCAGGATGATGGTGTTGATGATGACAGACGGGGGAGTGCCGCAGTGTGCGCCATTTCTGGCTGACGTGCTGGCCGCTGGCTGGACGTCCAGAGCCCATCTCTCTGGTCCGCTTCGTGCTGGACTCCAGGCCACAATACGAGGACAGCGGCGCTCCTCTCGTTGTCCACTGCAGGTCAGTTGTTGACACAGGCGCACGGACACACGGACAAACACAGGCTCTCTGTCTGTTTGTCTGTGTGTCTGTCTGTCTCTCTTTCTCTGTGTGTCTCTGTCTCTGTCTCTGTCTGTCTCTCTGCTTCTGTCTCTGTCTCTCTGTGTGTCTCTTTCTCTGTGTGTCTCTGTCTCTGTCTCTGTCTGTCTCTCTGCTTCTGTCTCTGTCTGTGTGTGTGTCTCTGTCTCTGTCTGTCTCTGTCTGCCTGCCTGTCTGCCTGCCTGCCTGCCTGTCTGTCTGTCCGTCTCTGTCTCTGTCTTTCTCTGTCTTCATCTGTCTGCATGTCTGTCAGTCTGTCTGTCTGTCTGTCTGTCTGTCTGTCTGTCTGCATGATTGTTCATAGTCCTGTGGGTACGTTAGTATCATATACTAATGATATATGATTTTTTTAATTTTAATTTTTAAAAAGAATTATTATTTTTTTGGGGGGAAGGGGGGTCGGAATCTAATATCACCTCGATGTGAACAGACATAAAATAAAGCATTGATTGATTGACTGATTGAGTGATCGATTGATTTGTTCTGTGAACAGTAACGGCACGGCACGAACCGGCACGTTCATAGCGCTGGACATCTGCATGCGTCAGTACGAAGGCCGACGCACCGTTGACGTCATGCGCTGCGTCAACGCAATGCGTCAGGAGCGAGCAGGATGCGTCCAGACCAGCGAGCAGTATGCTTTGATCTACCAGGTGAGGCCCAAACACACAAAAGGTTCAAAAGAACGCTATTTATAGGACAAAAACACAGTATGCAAATTTTCGGGGTAATTCCCTTTATCAAGCTTCAAAACGACACTTAAACAACATTTAAACGGCGAAAAACGATGAAAAATTAGGTGGAAAGCTAAATCACTTATCTAGTTTTCCTTGTTTTCCTGCCCAGTGCTTTAAAGAACGTTGGCATACCAGGTGAGGGTCATTTGACGTGCTCGAATGTATCAGGTCTACCAGGTGAGGGTCATTCGACGTGCTTCAATATAATTATGAGGTCTACCAGGTGAGGGTCATTTGGCGCGTTTTAATGTGTCAGGTCTACAAGGTGAGGGTCATTTAACGTACTTTAATGTATGATGTCTACAAGGTGAGGTGAGGTGAGGGTAATTTGACGTGCTTTAATGTACCAGGTCTACCAGGTGAGGGTCATATTTGACGTGTTCTAATGTATTAGGTCTACCAGCTGAGGGTCATCTGACGCACTTTAATGTATCAGGTCTACAGTGTGAGGTGATTTCATTTGACGTGATGAACAGGTCGAGGTGCAAGTTTAATATTCCGCTGGGATGAATAAAGTATATTGTTACTGTTATTATTGCTGTTGTAGAGGTTTTGAAGCGCAACGGATCGAATAACAAGGCGCGCGCGCGCGCTTGTGTGTGTGTGTGTGTGTGTGTGTGTGTGTGTGTGTGTGTGTGTGTGTGTGTGTGTGTGTGTGTGTGTGTGTGTGTGTGTGTGTGTGTGTGTGTGTGTGTGTGTGTGTGTGTGTGTGTGTGTGTGTGTGTGTTTGTGTGCGCGCGCGCACTCTTTACAAAATTAAGATATATGGCAGTCAAAATGGTTGCTTTTCCTTTTTACTATATTACAACTGTTTTGTAAATGTGTGTGTGTGTGTGTGTGTGTGTGTGCGTGCGTGCGTGCGTGCGTGCGTGCGTGCGTGCGTGCGTGCGTGCGTGCGTGCGTGAGCGTGCGTGCGTGCGTGCGTGCGTGCGTGCGTGTGTGTGTGTGTGTGTGTGTGTGTGTGTGTGTGTGTGTGTGTGTGTGTGTGTGTGTGTGTGTTTTAATATAATATATAAAAGAAACATCAAAAGAAGTTACTGCTTTGAAATAAAACCCTAACCTGTTCCAAAATGTCCTTTCTCATGTCAGGATTAAATGTGATCGAATCACCCTGCACCGGCCTCTTAAGACGTGCAAGCTCACAGAAACCATTATTTATTTCACAGCTGACATTTAGACTTCATCCTCTCTTTTTATGCCGGGATTGTCAAATATCCTCCCTTTTTTTTCTCATTTTCTGTAAAGGTTCGTATGTCTTTTCCTTCCACTGAATGCAGATTTTTGCCGTTATGGTTGAACTCGGTACGCGATTCCACAGCTTCTCTGTCTGCCTGTTAGTCTATCTCTGTCTCTGTCTCTATCTGTCTCTGTCTCTGTGTCTCTGTCTGTCTGTCTGTCTGTCTGTCTGTCTGTCTGTCTGTCTGTCTGTCTGTCTGTCTGTCTGTCCGTCCGTCCGTCCGTCCGTCCGTCCGTCTCTCTGTCTGTCCCTGCCTCTGTCTCTGTCTGTCTGTCTCTGTCTCTCTCTTTGTCTCTCTGTGTGTCTCTCTCTGCCTCTCTGTCTCTGTCTCTCTCTGTCTCTCTCTGTCTCTCTGTCTCTCTGTATCTGTCTCTGTCTCTGTCTCTGTCTGCCTCTCTGTGTCTCTCTGTGTCTGTCTGTCTGTCTGTCTGTCTGTCTGTCTGTCTGTCTGTCTGTCTCTCTCTCTCTCTCTCTCTCTCTCTCTCTCTCTCTCTCTCTCTCAGAACCCCCCACGCCCCCCCCCCCCCTACCCCCCCTTCCCAGTCTCTGTCTCTTTTTGTTTGTCTGTCTCTCTTTGTCTCACTGTATCGATTTCTCTCTGTGTAACTCTCTCGCTCTCTCTTTCACCTTTTTTTCGTCCTTTCTTACTTTCATACAAGCATTGTTGACAGCTGCAGGACGAAGAACATTCTGACTCGTCTGTGCTGTCATACACGCATTCACTGTGTAAATAAAGTAAATTTTGACTCGTCTGTGCTGTCATACACGCATTCACTGTGTAAATAAAGTAAATTTTGACTCGTCTGTGCTGTCATACACGCATTCACTGTGTAAATAAAGTACATTATGACTCGTCTGTGTTTGTACTGATACAGGCGCTGTATGAATACGCCACCATTCTGAGCAGTCCCGCCATCTCCGCGGCGTCCTCCGCTGCCACACTGCAAGCCATGCTGCCATGACAACCGTTACCTTGGAGACAGAGTTGCACGCTATCATTCGCAGATGCACCATAACCCCTTCAATATTTTTTTTCTCTCTCTCTCCATCGAAGCCACTGTGGGATTTGACAGCGGAAGCACGCTTTATTTATTTATTTAGTTTCAAGCTTGCATGGCAGATGGGGAGTTTTAATTTGTAGTTGCATCACGTTTGGTTTGCCATCGCGAATTTTGTAAGAAATGATCCCACGATAAGAGTTGTGAATGAATGAGTGAACGCCATTTCTGTATTTATTTATTTTTCTTCTCCTCTCCTCCCCCCTCCCCCTCCTCCCATCCCCACCCCAACCACCGTTTTGCATTCGTTTTGATTTGATCACAGCTGCTACTGTAAAGTGTTGCGGAGTTGTATGCTCTGGTTTCGTTTGCTTGTTACTGTCTGCAAGGAGCTGAAAACTGTTTATTTGCTTATCAGTCAAGGAGTACAGGTATTTAATACGACTCTAGAGGTAAGTGGTACGGACCTGCCACAATGTGAACGTGCATGGTATATATGGTATATCATGGTATATATACAACGTGAACGATCATGGGACTTACATGGTATATATAGTATATCATGGTATATATACAACGTGAACAATCATGGAACTTTCATGATATACATTGTGTATCATGGTATATATACAACGTGACCGATCATGGAACGTGCATGATATATATGGTAGATCGTGGTATATATAGGACGTGAACGATCATGAAACGTGCATGGTATGGTATATCATGGTATATATGTATACAACGCTAGACAGCACGTGGTATAATTTTATATGCTTGATACAATGCCAGCAACCAAGTGGTACTTGATGCCAACTTGATACTTGGAAGGAAGGAGGAAAGATTTTTTTTTAAATATAAAAAATATACGCAGTGTCAAGCATGGCTGTTATACCAGGGCAAGTACTTGATACATACCGACCAGCAACCAAGTGGTATGGACTTGATACAGCACCAGCAATTACGTGGTGTATATACTTGAGACAACGCTTGCAAATAAGGCTACGCATATACATGTTGTATCGGGTATTCACTCTCTCTCTCTCTCTCTCTCTCTTCTCTCTCTCTCTCTCTCTCTCTCTCTGTCTCTCTGTGTCTCTGTTTCTCTGTCTCTCTGTCTGTCTCTCTGTCACTCTGTCTGTGTCTGTCTCTGTGTCTGCCTGCCTGCCTGCCTGTCTTTATGTATCTGTCTCTGTCTGTCTGTCTGTCTCTCTCTGTAAATACATATCAAATAAATCAATCCAATTTACTCTAAAAAAACAAACATTTATAGATACTTCTTTTTATGATGTTGATGAAGATGCTGAGATGAAAAAGGGAGAAGGGATGTCCGAAGTTTTGGCCCCACTGGAGGCTTCATCGGGGACCACGCGGGGATATCTGCAAAATTATATATGTGCCTTTAATTGTATACCTGATAAAACACTAGCAAGTGGTATGAACAACGCCAGAAATCAAGCGGGGTGAATAAGCCAGTACAATGCCTGGTTTCAAGTGGTATATGCTTGCACCTGGTACAATGCCATTAATTGAACGAAGTGGAATACGGCTGATGGGGAGCGGGCGGGAATAGCTCAGTGGTTAGAGCGCCGGACTCGTAATCGAAAGGTCGCGGGTTCGAGTCCCGGCAGGAGCAGCAGGATAAATTCTTTCTCCAGGGTCAATTGTCTGTGCTGACTGTTATTTCGGTATCCGCTCCACTCTCGTATTACCGCAGCAGCACGTAAAAGATCCCGGCCATTCTGCCAAAAGTGCAAGTGGCATCTAGGCTACAGCTAAACTTGCATGCACTCTACGCATGTGGCTTTGCGGGAAGTGACGTGATGTGGTGCACGGTTGTATGGTGTACACAGAACGCGCCGAGACGGCCAGGTAAGAACCAAAGAGCATTGTAAGTACACCACTTCGGCGGATATTCAGAAATGCGCTGTAAAAAGCTAGTTACTCATTTAAAAGCTCATGCGACAAGAGCGCTGTGAGTCCGCTCGAAAGCGGAGAATAGCGCTATAATATAAAAGCGATCGACAACAACATAAACACTAGGAATCCAGTGTTATCAACTGAAACAACGTCAGTGCCTCTTAATTACTTTGACAGCCTCTTGTTATCTTGTCTAATGTGCCAGGAAAGATTCCTGAAACTAACTTTTAACGAGAAGGCGAAGGGGCTGTGTGACTTGGTGAAATTTGCAGTAGAGAGAGAGAGAGAGAGAGAGAGAGAGAGAGAGAGAGAGAGAGAGAGAGAGAGAGAGAGAGAGAGAGAGAGAGACCGTATAACAAACTGTCCATGCATGTCCTTTTTGTAAAATCGTTTATTCCAAATTTTCGCTCATGAGGGCTTTGTCAAGGCCTGCCCGGTCGGCTGGATTCCTACGACACGCAATTAGATTAGTAAAAACAACAAACAAAAAAACAACGACAGCAGTCAAACAAACAAATAAACAACTACAGCAACAACAAAAGCAAACAAACAACAGACAAGACTAAAAACAAAAACAAAAACAAGACAAACACACACACACACACACACACACACACACACACACACACACACACACACACACACACACACACACACACACACACACACACACGTATGCACGCACACACACAAACAACAACAACAACAAACCGACTAAAACAACAACCAATCATTGACTAAAAGCCTGCTAACACCGCATTCTTGACAACAACAACAACAACAACAACAACAAAAAAAACAAAAAAACGAAGAAAAACAACATCAGGCACGCCAATTGCATCCCACAACACCAGCTCTAAACAGCGTTACAATATTATTCGTGCAAAAAACAGAATAACGAAAATAATTCTTAAAAAAAGAAGAAAAAGAACTACCCCGTAAACTCCGTTAAATCGTATAGATCTTAACAGCAGATATAAGCCCTAAACTGCACCTTGCTCAGCCGTTCAAGCGATGCAGCTATCAACGTAGAATATTATTATTATTTTTATTTGTGTTGATCGCTATTATATAGCGCTATTCTCCGCTCTCGGGCAGTCTCACTGCGCTCGCATGTGATTCTACATGAGTGAATAGCTTTTTATAGCGCGTTTTTGAATATCCACCGAAGTGGTGTACTTACAGCCTATGTACGTATATTACGGAATATGCCTAAGTCCGCGTCGGCATGAAGCTAACTGACATTACACGTACACTGAAATAGACGAATGAGGTTTTGAAGGCGTACTTACCTATGACCTGTTGTCCCTGAGGTCATTACAGCTGTCGATTTGTGTCCTCATCGCCTTGAAGTCCGCCGTGTGTGGAACTAAGTAAGTAAACGTGGTGCTTAACGTCCACAGAAACCACAAGGCTTATTAGGGACGGGGAGAAGGGGGAAGGGGGTATGGAGGTGTAAGTAAGTAAACACGGTGCTTAACGTCCACAGAAATCATAAAGCTTATCGGGGACGGGGAGAAGGGGAAAGGGGGTATGGAGGTGGGGGGGGGGGGAGGGAGATTATATACCTATCGCTACACTGTCACCACCAGAATGACTCCTGCATTAAGATGGACACCGATGAGAGCCATTTTTAATGTTTCAGTAGGAAGTGATGGACAAAGTCCCAAGACAGTGTCCACAAACCACAACCTTTTTGAAGAGAAAGGCGAGCCGAAGCCGTATCGAACCGAGGTCCTTCCGCTTTATTATCAGCCTAACGCCTTACCGCTAGGCCAAACCGGCTGTGTGTGGATCTACGTAGCTGTAGTTTATCTACAGATCTTGTTCAGTGTCTTGACCTCGTTGGAATTGATATATACGTACCTTTGTGCTTGCTCGCATGCTGGGTGGTAGGTATACTAATCTTGGGAGGTTCACAGAGATCTTTCTTATTGCCTCTTACTGTCTTCGTTATAAGCGTGACGGTTAGTCGAACGTGGTGGGGGTGGGGGGGGGGGGGGGGGGGTATGTGTGTGTGTGTGTGTGTGTGTGTGTGTGTGTGTGTGTGTGTGTGTGTGTGTGTGTGTGTGTGTGTGTTTATAACCTTTGTTGATTCTTCCCCTCCAGTTAAATTCAGTTCAGTTCTGTTCAGTTCATGATGGTATCTACGCGCTCGCAAAAACCCACATGCGCTCCGTCCCATCTCTCGGAGGTTTCGCCAAACGTCGCATTGGAAACAGTTTCAAAGTTCGTCTGACTGACGATGGCCCTTTCTCGTCCTTTCAGTGAAGGAAGATCGTCGATCCAGCGCTTCCTCTTATTTTCCGCGGTTCTCTCCTCCAGGCGATCGACGGCGTGATGTCCTTGGCTTTTTGTGCGCCGGTAGTGTCTCAAGCTCCTCAACATTTCAGATCTTCCGAGACGCTGAAGCCACTTGTGATGGCTGATTTGCCTCCTCCGCGATTAGCGAAACTGCTGAAGTAGGGGAACAATGAGCGCTGTCTGGTAGGTATATATTCATGGACCCTCTCTTGTCGATATCCCTCAGTTCCTTCACAAGTCAGGTTTATAGACGAGTATTCCTTTCTCTTACGCCAAGCGAATGTGTTTACATCAAGGAGCGGACCATAGCTATAACCCCGTTCGATGGGACAACGGCAAACATGCGTCTCTCGAAATGTCGCCAAGTGCATGATAAGGGCAGCTCATAAAAATGGCGCCAGGTCTTTGTTGTTGTGTCTGCCATGCCCTCCCCCCCCCCCCCCCCCCCGCCAACTCCCTCCCCGCACTCCCCCCCCCCCCCCCAAACTCCCGCCAAAGACCCTAGCCTGTTTGTACTTGTGACTGCTCTCAAACGCTGTAATCTCCACTGTTTATTGCTGGTGTGTCTTAATTATTCGCAGTTAGTTAAACGGCAGAAATGGGCAGTCTCACTACCCACCTGAATGCAGAAAGGTACCCTTAAGCTACATAAGCCAGAACGAATCTGATGTCGACATTGGTGTGTCAGGTACATCCTACATGACCCAGAACCAATTTGATGGCGACACTGGTTTGTCAGATACAACCTACATGACCCAGAACCAATCTGGTGGCGATAGTGATGTGTCAGGTATAGTCAACATGATCCAGATTCATTCTGGTGGTTATAGTGTTGTGTCAGGCACAGCCTACATCATCCAGATTCAATCTGTTGGCGACAGTGTATGTGTGTGTGTGTGTGTGTGTGTGTGTGTGTGTTGTGTTGTGTGTGTGTGTGTGTGTGTGTGTGTGTGTGTGTGTGTGTGTGTGATACAACCTTCAAGAGCCAAGACCAATCTGATGACGACAGTGGTATGCCAGGTACAATCTACATGAGCCAAGACCAATATGATGGCGACGGTGGTGTGTCAGGTACAAACTAAGCTATATATTTAGTGCTAATCTACACGAACCTGGACCAATCTGGTGCCGACAGTGGTATATCAGGTACAACCTGCACAAAACCAATATGATGGCGACAGTGGTGTATCAGGTACAGCCTCCGTAAGCCAAAACCAATCCGGTGGCTACAGTGGTGTGTCAGCTAGGTACAATCTGGGTTATACACCTAGTGTTAATCTACACGAGCCTGGACCAATCTGGTGCCGGCAGTGGTGTATCAGGTACAGCCTAAGTTATACACTTAGTGTTATTTTAATCTACACGAGCCTGGACCTGGCTGGTGGCGACAGAACAGTGTTAGCTACGCCATCCACAAACCATCTCTCGATATCTCTCCCGGCCTCCTGGGATCTCGGTCCCCGCCATTACCTCTTTGGAGGCAGCTCGGCGTTAAACGTGTCTGACAAGCTCTTGGCGTTGCAGCGACGATGATCACGTGCAACCTCCCCCGTGAGTTCACTCCACACTTAAGGAAGACAAGCATGTGTCGGCAGGAAAGTAAGCCGCAGAAATTTGTATACGGAGATATTTCTTGGTCGTGCTTTGTCTACCCATTCTTCTCCACGTGCCCCCCCCCCCAACCCCCCCAACCCCCCCCCCCCCGAACCCCCCCCCAACCCCCCCCCCGCCCCCCTGCACGCACGCACGCACGCGCGCATGCATGCACACACACACACACACACACACACACACACACACACACACACACACACACACACGCACGCACGCATACACACACACAGACACACACACACACACACACACACACACACCAACACACACGCACACGCACACACACACACACACACACACACACACACACACACGGAAGCTCATATACACAAGCACGCACACACATATATGACACGCGCGCGGTAACATGTCCGAACCGTTTCGGCTATAGGCCCTATAATCATTGGTCAGTCTTCTGACATGACTCTGGAAGTTCAGACACTCACTGTAGCGTACGTAACAGAGATGGGAGAACAAATATGACATGCGTTGGTTAGGCCTACTGCACTCTGCTTTTTTCAACTATCAAAACACTCAATTTAAGGTTCAAAGGAACGTATCATTAGTCTTCGTGTTGCATTACACTGGCAGCAAACTTTGCTTCAAATGTGTGTGGTGCGCGCGCGCGTGGGTGCAGCGTGCCACAGTGTGTGTGTGTGTGTGTGTGTGTGGAGGGGGTGCTTTTTGGGTGTGTGTGTGTGTGTGTGTGTGTGTGTGTGTGGTGTGTGTGTTGTGTGTGTGTGTTTTGTGTGTGTGTGTGTGTGCGAGCGTCGCTAGCGTGCGTGCGTGCGTGCTTGACGTGTGTGTGTGTGTGTGTGTGTGTGTGTGTGTGTGTGTGTGTGTGTGTGTGTGTGTGTGTGTGTGTGTGTGTGTGTGTGTGTGTGTGTGTGTGTGTGTGTGTGTGTTTCATTAATGTCCAACCGATGGATGTTTTTTCGTGTTTTTGTTAGTTTTTAGATTTTTTCCAGCGAATATTCCAGTAGGCTATATGATCAGCATCATTACGTCATTAGTAAGAAGAAGAAAAGGATTTTTTTTTTTTTTAAATGCGGTAAAAGTCTGTTGATAAACTTTCAGGTGGTTCATGTGCCACTAATGTCAGATGTTTTTGATAAATCGCCGTTGTGTTTGCTGTCCCGGGCGAAGAAGGCTAAGTTGCAACACTTCGCAAACATCGTCATAGCCTATAGCTACCATTTAATAGTTACTAACTGCGATATGGAACTTCAGATGATGGAATGTATCAGCATCATCTCTTGCCCATTTCATCGGCATGATAATAGCGGACGCATGTTTGCTGCGTTGTCGTCATGGATATGCCTGTTGATTATGGCGGTTTGGTTTGTTGAAATGTGTTAAATTTCTTTTATAATCTTCATCGCAAAGATATATTGTCATGCTGCTTTGCTTGTGTTCATGCTGAGTTTAATATTCCCCTAGCTAATGATTGCTTTATTCATTTGAATGCTTGAAACTAATAATATTACTGTACTGCGTAAGCGTTGCCAAATGAGTCAGTTAAATATATTATATTTAAATGACTCAGTTGGCAACACATACGCAGTACAGTAATTCGCTTGGAGACTGATCCGCCTGCCCTTCCCAATAATATTAATTGTACAGCTGTAAATATTAGTTTGCCATCCTTAAAATAAGCAGTCATGTGAGCAATAGAAACCATGATGAAATCCTGTGCTTATGACGATTTGTTGAACTGGGCACTCTGAAGCACCAACAACAGTATTATTTAGACGGCGTATGCTGCCTCATTACACGGGCTGCTGTGTTAATTGTGCAAAAAAAAAAAAAAAAAAAAAAAGGACACTTCCAGACTAAGTCTGATACAAGAGAGCGAAATCCTGGATTAAAAAGAAAAGGTACGGGAGGATTAAATGTGACGGACGTCAGAAGGAAGTGGATTGCAAATCAAATAAATTTTTATTATTCATCAATAGACAAAGCATAATTTTTATTATTGTTTTTAATTTTTTTTTTTTGCACCAGGCCTCTTTGTTGCAAATCCAGACATCTTTCTGACTGAAGAAAGCTATATAACGTCCATGTTACAAAAGACGACTGACTGTCTGATTCAAAGAAACTAACATCCTTGTTGCAAAGTCAGGCTTCTGTCTGACTGAAAGAAACTAACATCCTTGTTGCAAAGTCAGGCTTCTGTCTGACTGAAAGAAACTAACGTCCTTGTTGAAAAATCAAGGGTTCTGTCTGACTGAAAGAAACTAACGTCCTTGTTGCAAAGTCAGGCTTCTGTCTGACTGAAAGAAACTAACGTCCTTGTTGCAAAGTCAGACTTCTGTCTGACTGAAAGAAACTAACGTCCTTGTTGCAAAGTCAGACTTCTGTCTGTTTGAAGACTGAAAGCTAGCGTCCTTGTTGCAAAATCAGGCGCTTGTCTGACTGAAGAAAGCTAGCCCGTCCTTGTTGCAAAGTCAAGTGTTTGTCTGACTGAAGAAAAACCAGGCGCTTGTCTGAAGAAAGCTAACGCGTCCTTGTTGAAAAGTCAGCCGTCTGTCCGACTGAAGAAAGCTAGCGTCCTTGTTGCAAAGTCAGGTGTCTGTGTGGTTGAAGAAAGCTAGCGTCCTTGTTGCAAAATCTACTGTACGTCTGGCTGAAGAAAGCTAACGTCCTTGTTGCAAAATCAGGCGCCTGTGTGATTGAAGAAAGCTAATGTCCCTGTTGCAAAATCAGGCGTCTGTCTGATTGAAGAGTAAAAGCTAACATCCTTGTTGCAAAGCCACGCATCTGTGAGACTGAAGAAAGCTACAGCCTGTTTATCATCAGGCTAGGCTTCTTCTGTGTGAAGAAAACTATGGGCCTTTATTTCAAAGCAAACAGGCCTCTGATTGAAGACTGTGTTTAACTAACTGTAAGATAGGGCTTAATTCTCCTTAAAGTAAACAGGGGCCTTTGTGTGATTCCTGGGCCAGACGTTCGACTGAAGAAAAACAAAATCATCACCAGTGGCTTTGTTGGTAGACTATGCGTGTGATGGAAGAATGCAAACTTATGTGTGACCCTCCCTCACAAAATCAGTGTTAAGTCGCATTTTGGGTATCTTGAGATGTGCATAATTTTGAAAACTAGATCCTGCTGATAGTTTTGGTATCCTAGGGCTGATCAACGGCTTCGAGTTAAGACTGCTTGGTATCCTAGGGCTGACCGACAGCTATGACTTAAGACTGGTTTCGTGGGAGAGGGTCACATTTTCATTGGCAGCACCTGGCTGAATATATCGAAGGCCTCTTTGGCGTCTGATTGAAGAATGAAAACGCCAAAAATGCCTCTGCTTTGAGTGGTGAATAAACATATTTGAAATGTGTACGTATCCTGTTCACACTGATTTGTATGAGATGATGATGGTATTGATGAAGATGGTGATTAAGAAGAAAAAGAAAGGGGAAATCTAA
>JABMCL010001332.1:75000-78297 GCA_018857735.1 Alviniconcha marisindica | reverse complement strand
TCTCTCTCTCTCTCTCTCTCTCTCTCTCTCTCTCTCTCTCTCTCTCTCTCTCTCTCTCTCTCTCTCTCAAAGGACATACACACACAAAATTTGCTGATCTTATCTGTATGTCGTTTGACAATGTACATCAACACATGGACCCTAACGAGGCTCTAACAGTGTGGTACAAGCTGTTTATGAATTAAGTCAGCAGGCATACATGTGCCAATCCGTTATAAACAAGTAAAGCACTCAAACTGTCACCCTGGTTAAATAAGAATATCATTCAGGCCATGTCTGATTGGGATCGACTAAAGAAAGAATGTTCGTGGAATATAAAAAGTTTTTATTTTTTTATTTTGTCAGAAATGCAAAGATACTATATTTCAGTAAACTTGTGGAAAACAACAAAGACATGTTGTTTCATCAGTTCGGTGCGAGAATGAACTCATATAGGAGGAATTCAACAAAGTCCTTAGAAGAAGCGGGAAGGATACAGCACCTGGTCCGGATAGGATTCAGTACTGGGATATCAAGAACCTAACAGAAGAGGACAGGGCTGAGCTGTACACTATTTACCAAGAAAGCTTCGACAAAGACTATATTCCCAAAGACTGGACAGACAGCTTCTTGAGACCTATTCCCAAACCACGGAAAGACCACCAAAAGCTGACTGGATCTTAACTGATCCTCACAGTCTGGAGACACAAGACCTTTTTCATCCACTTCAGTTGGAGTTCTCTCTCTCACCATACACACACACACACACACACACACTCACTCACTCACACACACACTCATTCACTCACAAACACACACACACACACTCTCATTCACTCACAAAACACACAACACACACACACACACACACACACACACACAACTAGTGACAGAACTGAGAAGGGTAAATGTGGATATTCAGTTCCCGCAGCTACGTGCGTACCTTCCATCCTGGAGTATTTGTTCTCCACATGTTGCCGACGGACAGCGACGTCAGGAAAAGTGCGAATTTGGTGCGGCCACCGTGAAGCTTGTCCAGCCCAGTGCCTGCAGAGTTGGCCCACTCCTCATAAATTGCTCGGTTTTCGACTTCGGCATATTTTTCTGATACTTTACAAACCAAAAACGCTAGGCTTGACAATCTCTACCGCATTTAGTCTGCAATTTTGTGTCAGCGAGTTGTGAACTGACTCCGTAAACTCAGTCGGTTCACAGTTCGCGCACGCAATAAAAGTGTGGCTTCGTGACACTGCACCGTTGAGTTTCACTCACCGTGCGCTTCTTCGTTCGGTCACGCAGTGCTCACATTGGAAGACAAACAGACGGGGAGCGGTGCATTTTTATATATATATTTATTTTTTGTAGTATAGAAGACAGATAGGTGGGGTGGGTGGAGAGGGGGGAGGGGGGGGGGGGGGGGGCGGCGTGCATTTAGAATACAGTCCGTCACTGACCGAGGGCCGAACGTCGTCAACGGCTACAAACTGTTCAACAAAAGTTTGGAAGACGGGTTTTTGTGTATGTGTGTGTGTGTTGTTGTTACAGTTGCTGTTGTTGTTTTCTTTATCATACGACTTTGCAGGAGGGCGAATGCTCTCGTACTGCCTGACACCACTATCAAATCAGAAAGCTGCGGACTGCCTGGTGGGGGGAGAGAGATATACCTCTTCCCCCACCTCCATACCCCCTTCCCCCCGTCCCTAATAAGCCTTACGGTTTCTGTGGACGTTAAGCATCATGTTTACTTACTTACTGCCTGGTGTGAAGACGACTGCAGTCCCTCGAAACTTACACCCATCCAAGCCGGGCAGATCTGTTTTTGTTTTGTTTTGGAATGTGTGTGTGTAGCTTTTGTTGCTGGTTGTTTTTGTTTTTAGTCGGTTGGTTGGTTGCTTGGTTGTTGTTTTTGCTGGATAAGACTTTCCGTGTCAGTTTTGCTTAGGAGATGTCAAATCTAATTTTCAGCCCGCAGTAGAAACACACACACACACACACACACACACACACACACACACACACACACACACACACACACACACACACACACAACCTCTTTCTCTCGAATTCTTTCGCTGGCTGACTGAAAACTGACACTTGAAAATCCCCAGAAACAATGTTTTACTTTGAGCAACACGTTCTATAATCTCTCTTCCTGTGTGTGTGTGTGTGTGTGTGTGTGTGTGTGTGTGTGTGTGTGTGTGTGTGTGTGTGTGTGTGTGTGTGTGTCTTTGAAAGCGACTATGCACGCACACCACACCGGTCCGGAGTAGCCGAGCCTGCACCTGACCCTGGACCCCTGGACAAACCCTGATCTGCGCAACCAGGGTGGAGAGCGAGGCTATCGTGCAGCCCTCAACGAAGGCATGCTCGTCTTGAGGCAGCCTCGATCGTGTGGTCCTTACTCGGCTTGTCGCACCGCCTGTGTCATGAAGAGGAAGGAAGGAACTGAGGGAAGAGAGCGGAGGGGGTTACGCCCAATTGAAGTGTTGCTTTACGTCCACAGAAACCGTAGGTTTATTAGGGACGGGAGCCCAGGACGTCCACTTCGACTTTCACACAGCTCCTGAGTTCTGATTACGCCCATGATGATGATGAAGTGATGCTTAATGTTCTCAGATGTCAGTTGAAATATTAGGGACAAGCTGAGACCAATGCCGAAGCATGGTTCAATATAGCTTTACGTCCACGGAAACCAGAAGGCTTGTTAAGACGGACAGCCCAGGACGGCCACCTCGACTCTCACACAGCTCCTAAGCTCTGATTACGCCCAGTCAACTATGATGGTTTTATACAGCAAAAGTTATGAAAGAGACAGGAGGACAGAGTATCGTTGCAGTGCGTGTAGTGTAGTAGATATGTGTAGATATGTCATACACTGACGTGGACTACAGGATCTCTGACGTGCGAATAATGGGCTCTTCTTTCAAGCCTGTGCTCACGGGGGACCTCGGTTTGTAAGCGTCATTCCAAGGACTTTCGTAGCCGCAGTACCACTGCAACCTGTTTCCGCGAACAAGAGCACGGCACTGGAGCTTGTGTCAGCGTAAAGTGTTTGTCACCGATGACAGCGCCGCGAGCTTGTAAATTTTTACGGGGTATAGCGCTATATAAGAGTTATTATTATTATTATTATGACGGATGAGCCGGTCGCTCTTCGACGACGAGGGCGCAGTCAGATCAAAAGGAGCGAGGCAGTGCCGTCAACTGTTGTCTTTTACCACGTCACTGAGTCTGGCACACCCGATGCCGTGCCACTCTGGAACCCAGGCCCTGAAGGGACTGAGTTACAGCTCCGCAGTGCACTCTAATCAAAGTCGC
>JABMCL010001332.1:0-70000 GCA_018857735.1 Alviniconcha marisindica | reverse complement strand
AAGAGAGAGGGGAAAAAAGAAGAACAGAGAAGGAGAAAAACAAAAACAAAACAAAAAGGGAGCGGATGGCTGGAAGGGGGGGGGGGGGGGGGAGGGGGGGGGGAAGGAGAGAAAGAAAAAGAAAAAAGAAAAAAATATATATATATATATAAGAAGAAAAAACAAGCAAAACAACAACAACTAGGAAGAAGAAGAAGAAAGCAAAACAGATATTGCAGTTGTTTCACAAAATTGGAAACTTGGATGGTGTGAACTGGAACTGTTTTCTTGCAACTTCGAGACATGTCAGTCCATCGACAACACAAGGCAAGTAACGACATTTTATACATAAATATTCAAAACAATTTCTTTTTGGCAGATAATAACCACGGCGGCAGAGGATAAGGAAAGAAAAATGCGCAAAAGCAACATAACTCTACAGCTATAAATTTGAATTTTCTTTCTTGCTTTCCCAGATGTCATTATTTTCCCCATCCTTGATTATGTCGACGTGTCGATACCACGCAAGTGAAACCAACGTGGAGCCAGGGAGACAAGACACATTTTAAGCTTGTGAAATGAGCATCTGTAAAACGCAACTGGACGAATGAGACATCCATGTCTACGCCTGTTTGTTCGTAAGATCGAGGACGAAAGCTTATGAATGAAACACTACTTGCGAATTGTTGAGGCGGAAACGGGAGGAACATTCATGCAAACTGCATGCAGTTCTGTTACTGAAAAAACTCTTATGTGATACACGCATTCAAAACCAAGAAACACCGGAATCAATCAATTGCATTTCTACCAACATTTATTAACAATAACATGCCAGCAAAAACAGTTACATGCGTCGAATTCCAAATTTACATTAGAACACCAGCAATAGGAACAACGTTGCCATGAACACTATAAAACTACTGTTCAGGCATCTAGAACAAAATGAGTGCACAACCTGATTTCAATCCATAAGACATGTGGAATGCACCCGAAGTGTAGTGTATGATGGCTGGACTGGTAGAGATTGACTGACTGATAGACTGATTGAACTGTATAGTGCCGGACTGAAAACGTAGAAGGGAGAGAGATACACACACACACACACACACACAGATTGCACAGTTCATGTTATCTGTCCTTTTTGTGTGGTGGCGAAGCGGGGGTGGGTGGGAGAGGAGGGTTTAGGGGGCCATGTGTTTGGGTACCTTTGTCTGCGGTGTACAGTATGGCTGTTACTGCCCTTAACATTTCATCTGACACTGTTCGGGCGGTGGGGGGGGGGGGGGGGGTTAAGGGCGTCAATTCCAACACCAGCACGAGCCTTTCGCTTCACGAGACACTACTGTCACATTGCGTGAAACTTGCAAGGAAGCTCAGGTAGCGGGCGGTAAGCAAAACCAACAGCAACAGAAAGGATGGAATCATCAACAGTTTTATGCAGGCCTTAATGCCTATACATTTGTTGCTGTCAAAGTTCTACTCCGGAAGGCTGAAGTGCGCAAAATTTAAATGAACTGTAAGTCTGAGTTCTAAAAGTTGATTGGATTATTACCGACGAGAGCAAACTGAACGAGAGAGAAAAGGAAAAGGGGGCGGTGGGGAGGGAGGTGGGGCAGGAGGGAGGGAGGTGCGGGGGCGGCGAATTTGTAAACTGGGCTAGAATTGGGGGGTGGGGGGCTGCGTGCGTGTGTGCGTGCGTGTGTGTGTGTGTGTGTGTGTGTGTGTGCGTGCGTGCGTGCGTGCGTGCGTGCGTGCGTGTGTGTATGTGTGTGTGTGTGCGTGTGTGTGTGTGTGTTGGGCGGGGGTGGGGTGGGGGGGGGGGGGAGTTGTCTCACTGCCTATGGCCACTCAGGAGCACAGACCAAGAGCTCAAGTCTTCAGTCTGTGTGCAGGCAGCGATCTTAAGCAGGCCCGGAGAGCCACTTGCCTTCCATGTCGTCATGACTGCTGCCGAAGCAATGGCCGAACTCGTGGGCCATGGTCAGGATGGCTTTCTCCATGGACACACTGCTCCCGTGGTTCAGGAAGGTGACGATGGCCGTGTTGAAGCTGAAGCTGCTGCCTTCGTTGGGAAGGTAGACCCTCTGGCCGCAGATACCGCCTTTGCCTGAAAGTGAAAATGTACTGACATCACCGAGCGTAGAAACGCAAGTAAAAGAGGGACAGACGCAAACGCTCAAGCTGGCCCGAAAACGTAGAAAATGTGCAAATGTTTTCATCTACAGGCTTCATTTCGTTGTGCTCTCTCTCTCTCTCTCTCTCTCTCTCTCTCTCTCTCTCTCTCTCTCTCTTCTGTAATAATATTTCACTGTGAATGTCTTGGTTATTAGTAGTACTGTAGCAACGGCAGATATTTGAGTCGGCCGTTGTGCTAATATCTTCACCGTTGAGAAATAAAGCTCAATCAATCAATCTCTCTCTCTCTCTCTCTCTCTCTCTCTCTCTCTCTCTCTCTCTCTCTCAGGATCTTTTTTGCTTCGAACGTGAACTGTTCAGGGCGCAGCTATGTTGACTGGGTATGCACCTATAAAGAGCAGAAAAAGATTGGCTCGGGACGTATTTGATACTTTTGCCTTGCTCATGACGTCACTGATGCAGAGTGCTGGGCACAAAGAACCAGCACTCACGTCCAGTCAACCGGAAAGGTTAGTTGGTTAGTACGCATAATTAGATTTTAACGTGCTGTCAATCGCACAGAGTTAACTCAGGACTAACTGTACTCAGGTTAATGCCCGATAAGGTTATTCTACTCATATAATTATAACACCGAACCCCTCTCATAGGCGTCTCTCAAGCGTGTCAGAGTTGGAAGGCAGCTAGTTGGGATAGTGATCTTTTAATCGACGATCATCTTCACCATCGTTACTATGACCACCACTATCAGTATCACTGTCAGAATCAGCAGGCGATAATGAAATGCAGTATATGCTTCCCTCGACAACTATTCGTCAATAACACCGACGTACATGTCCATTAAGCCAGTTCTTAACTGGGCGAACATTTGTTCGCGAACCTAGTGGGGAGTATTCGGCGAACCTAGTTGGTTCTTAATTTGGCGAACTTTTGCTTCGCGAACCTAGTTGGGAGTATTCGTCGAACTGCGACGAAGCTATATTTGGGGTCCAAAAAGCTTCGCTCAACATGTTCTGGGAGCATTCGTCCAGTTCGACGAACACTGCCTCTGATTGGCTGAGAGCAGAGCTCTCCTGTGGATGAGGAAGAAAGAACAATACAAATGGATGACGCTTCGGTGTCAATACTTCATTCGTTTCGGAGGGAATAGCCCTATTTGTTAACTTGTGGGAGGCGCACAGAATGATACAGTAGTTAGTTGAATTACCTTGTGAGGGATGATTAAAGTATATTGACCTGACTTGACTTGACTTTAGCCTACATTTTGGATCGTGCTGTCTGCTGCGCTTCTGCCGGCGCAAGTTGGGGCCGAACCTTGCAGTTAAGAACGAAGCATAGTTCGTCGAACTGTCCGAACCAATGTTCGGCGAAGTAAAAGTTCAATTAAAAAATGAACTGTAGTTCGTCGAACTGTCCGAAGTATGTTCGGTGAACAAACATTCGCCCAATTAAGAACGAGCTTTAAAGAGTTAGTGTTTATGTACGACTATGATTCGTGATACAGAAAGGGGAAGAAAACTAGAAGGCAGGACAGAAGCAAACGACTGAAACCATGCATTTCAAAACAAAACATAACAAAAAATAACAACGATGACTACCACGGCGAAAGCACGCACCTGCACCACCGCTCAGAGAGGAAGCATACCAGGCAAGGCCGACAACTCCCCGGTCAAAGTCTATGGCCGTGAAAGCCACGCCCAGACACACGTCACTGAAGTCTGCGGTGGAGAAGCTCCGCAGGTACTGGAAGGAGTTGCCGTTGGTGCGCGAGTACCCGTAGAAGGCGGCCGAGGAGTTGTGGATGATGGTGATGTTCTTCACCTGGAAGCCGATGTTATCTCTGACCCCGTCCCCGTCGAAGTCCGTGGCTCTGAACACAGCGTCCGCTCCGATTACGACGGAGAGCATGAGGTTGACGGTCTTAGCCGTGCTGCTGTCCCCCATCTCGTTGAAGAACAGGTGGTCCGCCACCAGGTGCAGCGAGCAGCTCACCGTCTCCAAGAAACTGCTGTCGTCGGAAGAGTGAGTTCCGGACTGACCGGTGGAGCGTCGTGTCCGCCGTGCGAAGTTTTGATTGGCGGGGCGTCGTTTCCGTGAAGTATCCTCATTGGTGGAGCCTTGCTTCTTGGATGAGTTCCGACTGGTAGAGCGTCGTTTCCGTGACGCATCCTCATTGGTGGAGCGTTGTTTCTTGGATGAGTTCTGACTGGTAGGGCGTCGTTTCCGTAACGTATCCTCATTGGTGGAGCCTTGCTTACTGGATGAGCTTGGATTGGTAGAGCGTCGTTTCCGTGAAGTATTCTTTGTGGTGGAGCGTTGCTTCCTGGATAAGTTCGGATAGGTATCCTCAGTGGTGGAGTCTTGATTCCTGGAGGGATTTGGATTGGTGGAGCGTTGCTGCCTGGAGAAGTTCGGATAGGTATCCTCACTGGTGGAGTCTTGTTTCCTGGGGGAGTTTGGATTGGTGGAGCGTTGCTTCCTCGACGTCCGGGCATTCTGAAAAGCAGGTTCCGGTTTTCTTAAACTATTTAAAGAGTTCCCACTGGTTGAGAGTTGTCTGATAGAAGAACTCTGGCCGGCGGGATACCGTTTCCTGGAGGATTTCCATTTGGTGGAATATGCTGTCCTTGGTGGAATTTGAGTGGCCGAAGAGGCTTTTCTTGAAGATTTAATGTCTGGTGGGGTATCATTTTGAGATGAGAACAAGCGTTCTTTTTTGGTGAATTGAGCGAGTCTCAGCAAACGTATTCCATCTCCAACAGATGTTTCAGCTTTGCTAGCTTCAGGGCTACTGCCAAGTTGTCGTCGTTCGGGACTTTGTGTGCTTTGTCCAGTGCCGTTTTCCGCCCCTGGTTCTAAACCATTCGCTGATCTGTTGTTTCGGCCGTATATATTCCGCACTTCGGACGAAAGCTGATCTGACACGTAACCCGTTTCTTTCTCTTCAGACGCGCCTGCCATAGTTTCTTGCTCGGGTGTGTTGTCTCTATCTCCTGGTGGTTCGACCCCCTTGGTGTTTTCGTCGTCGCTGATTTTTACGCTGGGGTACAGAGTAAAATAACCGCTGTGGCTCTTATTCTTTCCGTTCTCAGAACTTCTCTCCCCGGTGTTCGGGTGGCCTGGTTGGTCTTTCGCCTCTGCGTGCATCACCTCATTAACGGGAGGTTCCGCCGTCGCTTCCAAACTCTCACTATTTCTCTTAGCGGTCACCGCATTCACGCTCATGCCTTGATCGGGCGCTGAATGGATCTCTGTCGCTCGATGCGACACGTCCATCCTGTAATCTGAGAAGCCAGTCTTCGGGAAACCTGAACTGTCCTCTTCCTCATTCTCGTCGCCCTCTGTCGATCGGTTGCTGTGTAACCGAGTATATGCAGCGTCCTGGTGACCCGGGGCAGTTGTGCTAGTCCCGTTGTTCTGGCACAGGGGCAGGTTACTGGAACGCCATCCCACGGGAGAAGCCCTGTGGCGGCGAGTGTCATACGTGAATACGATACACCGTATGCACGAGTCGCTCTGGTAAAAGTCAGGCTTCAAGGTGTTGCTGTGGAAGCACTGAATGGTGTGACTTCTGCTCAAGTTCTGATAAATGATATGCCCTTCAAACAAGGTGCTGTTGAGTTGCCCCTCGAAGATTGCCGAGCTGTTGGTCGCACCCGACACCATTCCGTAGCCGTTGAAATTGGAGGCGAGCTCAAGTTCCTTCATGATGCCGAAGACGGGCACAGAGTCGCCCCCAGCCATCCTGATGCTGGCACCTGGACTGAAGATCAGCAAGCGTCGGACCTTCATCTTGATAAGCAGCGTCATGTTCTTTAGGTGAAGAGACGTAGACATGGCTCTCCAGTGTAGTCGACTGTCTGTGCCTTCCTTCAAGCCCGCAAAACATAGCCAGGTGTTGCTTGTGGTGGCTTTTTCTGGAGCTTTCTTTGCGGGGTGTCTGCATGCCCCCACGCGGTCGTCTGCAATGCTCAGCTCGAACGGCATCGGCATTGAGTTGTCTGCTGTGACTAAAACTAAGGACAAGCTGGTGAGAACAAACGTTGAGACTGAAGAAAGCATTTTCCTGCCTGGTTTTGCATCGATGTTTACTATTGTGGGTTTGACTATAAACTCCAGTGAGTGAGTTCAGCACTATGAAGCAACATACTTGGCAAACAGTCGAAGAAACTGAGATCTAGGTCTAAACGATCGTGTGAAAAAACATTTTTCACCAAATTGTTGCCAGTCAAACTGCTGAAGTCACGTTCGAATGCCGTACAGCGGGTGCAGATTTTAAACAAGGAAATGCTGCATTTCGCCTTTTGCTGAATGCAAAATTGTTGAAACACTCGCATTACAAACTCTCGTTGTTTGAGAAAGTCTCTGGGTGCAATGGTTTGGGTCTTCCTCGACCGCAGAGAAACGATGGACCGAGGCTTCTACGCATACTGCAACCCCAGATCAAGAGTGGTGTTTTTCCACACGCGTTATTTTATTCCATTTTCTTATCTCCATTGAAATTGCAACGTCACCCCCTCAAATGGATATGATAACAAATTTTACGTCACAGATCACGTATGGTTTAATTTCGAAAGTGACTCGTCTCCTTTTGCCCGAGTGACCTAATCACCTATGTATGAAAAAATGATTACAATGGTTCCTCTTTGATCAGGAAGAAAATGTGAGACCATCAGAAATGTGTCATCTTTAAAATGGACTTTGGGAAGTTTCTGGTGGAAGATGTGACTGATATCAGTTATGTGCAGACTACTAGAAGCTGCTGTTCTGTGTTGGCAATTCTGTATTTTGAGAGCGAAATAACAAATAAGACACAACACTTCGACACAACTAGTGAACTACTCTCCATCAAGTGAATCACTCAACCAGGGTAATATTTGTGCATTTCATAGGAAACTATCTGGAACCAGAAAGAATGCCATGTGTTTTTTCTTTCAAACATGAGCTGTTCGGATTTCATTGCAAGAAAACAAAGATGGCAGAATAAGAAAATGTTGCAAGCAGCCGTACGTTTCTGTCGATTTCTCCGGGATATTGGTAATTGTGTTTTAAGCATTCCGGCAAAACTCTGTTGCTTAAGAGGGCAAGAAATCGTGTCAGATATCTGTATGAAAAGTTTCGTGTGTTTGTTTGAAAAAGCAGATTGTGGATTCATTTTTCCATGTAACGGGTACAGGAAACTGGACGTGAAATGTTTCGATTCCTGCAATTTGAGTAGTGGATCGAAGTCCTCTCCACTTCGAAGCGACACACTTCATATTCTGTTTTTTGAATCACTTTTATTTAGTACATTCCGTCTACGTTTCGTGATGTATTATGTGTGTGCTTTACAACTGATTGTGGGTGCCTTCTGTTCTTACCGTGACACTAACATAAGCACGCCATACTCTAAATCTGTTGGAAGAGACACTGATCTGGATTCTCGCGAAATATCTTCGACTTTAGTTGACAGACTTTCTCAAAGAACTGATTGTGTGAATTTACCACCAAACCAGAAATCAACGAAGTTATGTGAAATAATAAATCTGACGAGTAAAACTAAACGTTTTGCCAGTGAGCGCGTCGGGGCGTCTGAACTATCTGCATCAGTAACGGACGCGTCTTCGGCGGATAACAGACGTCGTGAAGCCTTCCCCAACAATAGCTGCGTCTTGTGGACATTGAGGTACAGAAAAGCCAGCAAAAGTAACAAGCAACGATCGGAAAGAAAGGGCAAGTCCGAGGCCACACCCCAGCCCCTAAGCTGCACCCTGCACCTGGTGGCAGATCATCTCTTCTTCCGTCACGTGGGAGGCGGTGACGTCATGGCCACCGCGAACGTCATGAAGGACACAGTGCGCGGTGCTGACGCCCTGTTCCGCAGCACGGACTTCGACCAGGACGGCGTGGGGGACAACGTGGGTTTCCGCGTCGCTAACATCACCGTCCTTCAGCATTACCCTTCCCCTTACTTCACCTACTCCCTTCACAGCGACGACCACCTGCAGTACCTGCAGAACTTCTCCAGGGCGGATCACAGCCGGCACTGCCTGGCGGTGGTCTTCACCTACATGGAGTTCAAGAGAGGGGTTGGAGGCGTAGCCTGGGTCGCTTCTTCCTCCACCAGCGCCAGACCTGGCGGCATCTGTCAGAGACGAATATACGTAGCGAAGAAGGCGGCTTACTACAGCTTCAACACGGCCGCCATCACCTTCCTGAGCCGTGGACAGCGCGTCAGCCGTGATTTTGCCGTGCGCACCATCACCCACGAGCTGGGTCACTGCTTCGGAAGCACACACGACGGAGACGCCCGGACCAACTGCAAGTACGCCCTTCTTTTTCTTCGTCTTCTTCTTCTTCCTTCCAGTAGGAGTAGCCACTATCATTACTGTGGAGTGTCTACACTCCGTCTCGTACACTACGCTCTTCCTCTGACACCCGCATGATGAAAATCCAGCAATACAAACGCAAGACTCGTGGCTTTCGCACTTTCTCTTGCTTTGGACCCCACATTTGGAATTCACTCCCACAAGACCTTAGACACTGCTCAACCCTGTCATCTTTTAAAGCCAAACTCAAAACCTTCCACTTCTCACAGAATACCCAGTTTATGCGACAGTCAGTGTGTGTGTGTGTGTGTGTGTGTGTGTGTGTGTGTGTGTGTGTGTGTGTGTGTGTGTGTGTGTGTGTGTGCGTGCGTGCGTGCGGGCGTATGTGTTTCCATATAATATTTTATGCAAATTGTTTTAGTAGATCTGTGCTCTACGTGTGTACAGAATATTGTATCTAGGTTAATATGTATCATGTGAGCACTCAGGTTGTTGATGAGCGCATGACAAATGTACATTATTATTATTTGGATTTTTTTCTGCTTCCTGTTTACGTTATTTGTGCCTTTCCACGCCGCCGGCCTTGTCGAAATATAGACATGGGATCTTTAACGTGTAGCAACGATCTTAGTGCGTGCTTGTGCACACGAAGGCAGCAAGGAGAGGCACTGAGGAGTCTGCACAAGTGTTGACTCGGCAAGAACTGAAGAACGGCCCGTCACCCTGTCTAGGCCGGGACCACAGTCACAGAACAACTCCCTGTTTCTGTCCACCATTTTACCTCTGTCAGCTCTTTTAAGTCTTCCTTGAAACCTTTCCCTTTTCAAAATCTGTTTCTTCAGTCCTGTTACCCTGATATACGACTCTGTGTGTGTGTGTGTGTGTGTGTGTGTGTGTGTGTGTGTGTGTGTGTGTGTATGCACCGAATCTTGAAAACCTGATATACATTTAAAAAATGTGTATGCGCCTAGGGCCTGTGAGGGTTAGGCACTCTAAGTAACCATTATTATCATTAATGCTACACTCTCACCTTCATAATCAATCTGAAATAAGACTGGCAGCTTTCTGAGTCATTCTAATTTTCGACTAGCTATGCGGGGACACTGTCCAGAAACCGTCACTTCTCTCCGACGAAGTGAGACGGCGCCCACGCGTTCGACAGATTTACCGGCTGATATGTAGGAGTTTTACTAGTTTGGCTGATGCCAGATAATTATTGCTTCCGCATAGTTAGAGAGCAGGCTTCTGTGTCGTTGGTTCGAAAACAAATTTCATGGCTACTTACTGTTACAACCGCGTACAATGACAGAGAGAACACGCTTGCTGACAAGGAAGCTGCCATTTATAAGTCACTATTGCGCATGTCCACTTTGATATGTCGTCTGCTAATGGCTGACGTCAACAAGACGAAGAGTTTCGTTAAAGATTTCTTTTTCTTTTCTTTTTAATGCAAAAACTGGGGTCGGGGGGGGGGGGGGGGGGGGCTTGTTTATCGCAGCCGTACCCCAGTGCATAACTGACAGAGCTGAAACGATTAACATCGTGATCGACTGTACAAAACAAGACGTTTGCTTGCACAGCCAGGTAAATGTCATTCATTCAGTCAATCGATCGCGTTAAAACAAAGTGAAGTTGTCGCTTACCATTCGTTGCATCAGTTACGAAACATGATGCCCTTGGTTTCTCGCAAAATGTACTATCAAGCTACGTAATTTTTTCATCAGTGACAGAAAGCAGTGACTCTGAATGTCTGGGGTCGAAAGTGAGGTGTGTGTCGTCTGCGCGTGCTGACTGGCTTATCACGTGACGTCTGTCACTCGGAAGTTGGGCGTGTCGCCCAACCTCGAGTAGACTAATACTTCTCGGCCACCCTGCTATGTGTGTGGATTCGGACACCGCACACCAAGAGTCCCACAGCGCTGGCTGGCACTCGACAGTTCTACAGACAAGCTCCAACGTTGGGGCTGAATCGGACTGGATAGCGCCACTCTCTTTCCGCCGAATTACCGGACATGAGAAAAATCCCAGTTACGGCAATACAGCACTTGTGTGTGTGTGTGTGTGTGTGTGTGTGTGTGTGCGTGCGTGCGTGTATGTGTGTATGTGTGTGTGCGTGCGTGCGTGAGTACGTGCGTGCGTGTGTGTGTGTGTGTGTTTGTGTGTGTGTGTGTGTGAGTGTGTGTGTGTGTGTGCACCGTAACTGTTTCTTTTTGCCCGTGTGTCGTACAGCTTCAGCAGCAGCAGCAGCAGCGACACGGACGGGGCGTATCTGATGAGCCACTCCGCCACCACCGGCGCCATGCCCAACAACTACCGGTTCTCCCCTTGCAGCCTCCGCCTCATGTACCCCGTCATCGTCCACAAGGGAAGCTGCCTGCAGCGTCACCGGGCCAACCAGTGCGGCAACGAGGTGGTGGAGAAAGGCGAGGAGTGCGACTGCGGCAACAGCGACGTGTGCAGCTACAACGACCCGTGCTGCACCCCCAGCGACGCGCCCCGAAGGAGCGGGGACTTTCCCTGCACTGTGCCCAGGTCGCGGGGCAAAACCTGCTCCCCGCTCTCCGGGCCCTGCTGCTCCTGGGACTGCCAGGTGGTGCGTGACCCCGCCGCGGTCTGCGACGAGGCCACGGAGTGCCACGGGCGGTCCTTATGCGACGGGGTGAGCGGGAGGTGCCCCGGGCCCGCCGCCAAGCCCAACGGGACGGCGTGTGACGGCGGGACCCGCTTCTGTGTGGCGGGGAGGTGTGCAGACAGCGTGTGTCACCGCCACGGCTTCATGACCTGTCGGTGTTCCACCCCGGCCGAGGATCGCTGCAAACTTTGCTGCAGGGCGTCGCTCGGTTCTCGGTGCCTGCCGGCAGAGGCTCTGGGCATCGTGGGGAAGAGGCAGCGGACGATATACCTGAGCCCGGGGGAGCCCTGTGACGACCCTCTGCTGGCGTTTTGTGACGAGAATCATTCGTGCGTGCCTCACCTGGGCGTGGCCCACTCCGCCGTGGTAAAAGGGAATCCGGTCAGCTGGTTCCTGAACTATTGGCCCTACCTGCTGGCTATCGCCGTGGCCGCGCTCGTCGGCTTCGGCTTCTTCAACTGGTGCAGCTTCCACCTTGAGGACGCTCACATGAGGTCGGTCCACTACGGAAAGATCATGGCCCTCTTTAGAATCGCTGCGATTGTCAATGTGCGCATTGCCCGAGGCATCATCATCAGCCGGTACGTGTTCAGCCGGCTGGAAAAGAAGGTGGCGAAAGGCAGCCAGCCCGTACGCTACCTGGAGGCGGTGAGCAGAATGAGGACCTTCTTCCCCACTTGCCCCCTCTCCCACATCGTCAGCATCGTCATGATGGCCACCTCGGAAGACGTGGTCGTTCGTGTGCTTTTGGCCCAGGGCTTTGCGTTCAGACGCTTCCTGCCCAAAGTCGTCGCTCCCATGTTCCACCTGCTCCCAGGGGGGTTGGCGGATCAATCTAACGTCCACCCCGCTGAAGAGCGCATCACATCTATGCCTAGCGGTATTTCCTTTCTGGGGCTGGGAGCTGAGGGATCAAGCAACTTCTTCTTCAAGGAGAGTGGCTCTGTACTGGGGAGCGAGTCGAGCAGTACATACCATCGGAGCAACTCCGCCAGCGTCTTGCGACTTGGCGACATAGGCTCAGCAGCAAGCGACCTGGCGGAGGACGCCGAGTTTAGTTATTCGTGTTTGCAATATTTTCACAAAGAGCTGTCGCGGTCGGAGGAAGTCATCAGAGCAGTGTCCTCGTCCCAAGTGCGCGAAAGAGTAGTTTACGGGAGAACTAAAAGTGCAAATGCAATCGGTGATGCGACCGGAGGCGAAGCACTTGGTACAACAAACGAAGGTAGCTTCCACGTACCCCCATTGAAAGCCGCACAGTTAACGCCGGCAGTACCCAGGAGCTGGCCAGCGTTACCGACAAGCAGGCCACAGTCACGAACAATACTGCAAACAGCCCGAAAATCAGGGTCAACTTCGTCAAGGTCATCGTCGAGCATCAGGCCACAACGAGTGAAATCGGAAAGGAAAGCGTACAAGTTAAAGAAACATGCCCAGGCCGTATTGATAGCAAAACGACTACATAAATCAATAACTGCAAAACGTAAAGTAGAACACCTGCGCAAAGCAAGCACGAAGCAGACAGAGCAAGAACTGATCAGAAAATCAGGAAGTTCCACCAAGACAGAAGATACCTCCTCCACGACAGACAGCACGAAAAGCGGAGAAGAGGAGGCGGTGCAAGTAACGGTTTCAGAGATCCAGGAGGCACTGGCAGAAGAGTCCGAAGAAAATCAAACAACATCTCTGTGGTGGCTTCTCTCGCACTACTGGATTGGTGACTCCAGAAGCTGCGAGGAAGTTCCAGCAGACCAGGATCAGCTCCACGACTCACCTGGTGCCAACGAAGCGCTGGATATATACCTGGCTACTAAGCCTGAAAAGGGCAGGGACGAATTAGGAGAGGTCGGTGATGTCCAGGCTGCATCAGGTCTCGTCCGTGCAGGACCGCCCCCAGGTGGTGGCAGCGCATCAGTCGTGTACACCAAGGAGGATGGTGGACGCGTGCTCTTGAGAACGCAGTCCGGCGCCTCAAAGCATCCCAGAGTTTCATCGAGAGATAGTACAGCTGTAGAGATCGGTTTCTCACAAGGATTGAGCGATAGCGCACAGCATCCCGGTGTCTCACGGCCGGCAAGCACCTTACAGCATCCCGGTGTCTCACGACCGGCAAGCACCTCACAGCATCCCGGCGCCTCACAGCAGGCGAGTACCTCACAGCATCCCGGTGCCTCACGGCACGCAAGTACCTCAAAGGGGCCCAGTATGGCAGGGCTGTTGGCAGCCGTCAGAGTAGCACGACAACTCGGTAAACGCAGTGCCTCAAAGCGTCAGGCTTTCCCCGACCTGAGACGGGCGGGTGCCGAACCAAAGCAGTTCTCCACAAAGGGGGACGCAAGCGTCGGCAAAACGGGTCACGAACTACCCAGAACCACACCGAGGACAAAGGACAAACCCTCCACGCAACAAGTCGCCTTTGCCCCGCCTTCTGCGGTTTTAACCGACTCGGCCTATTATCTAGACTTGGAATCAATGGTGCCCGATAACGTGAACTATGGTATGGACTTTGTCGACGTTCACATGGATAAGACGCAGCTGCAGCCACCATCGCGTCCGCACCGACTGGGAAACGGACCGACTCGCTGGAAAGCTTTGTCACGTGCTGCCATTGCGCTAGGTTCACGTCAAGGTCAGTCTCCACGAGGAGGTCGCCCCATATAGGGCGCTCCGTGCTCAGCTCTGTCTAAACCCCGCCTCCCAAGTGGTACTGTTGACCAGTGCAGTATTTGATGATCTGACCGCCCTGTGGTACTGTTGACCAGTGCAGTACTTGATGATCTGACCGCCCTGTGGTACTGTTGACCAGTGCAGTACTTGATGATCTGACCGCCATGTGGTACTGTTGACCAGTGCAGTACTTGATGATCTGACCGCCATGTGGTACTGTTGACCAGTGCAGTACTTGATGATCTGACCGCCATGTGGTACTGTTGACCAGTGCAGTACTTGATGATCTGACCGCCATGTGGTACTGTTGACCAGTGCAGTACTTGATGATCTGACCGCCATGTGGTACTGTTGACCAGTGCAGTACTTGATGATCTGACCGCCCTGTGGTACTGTTGACCAGTGCAGTACTTGATGATCTGACCGCCATGTGGTACTGTTGACTGGTGCAATGCTTAATGAGCTGACCCCCATGTGACACCATGTTGACTGGTGGAATGTATGCATGATTTGACCCCGGCCCCATGTGGCAGTGTTTACTGGTGGACTGCACGATGATCTGACCACCATGTGGTACTGTGCTGACTGGTGGACTGCACGATGATCTGCACCTTTAAAGTAGTTTGATTCCGTGTGGTTTCATCAGAGTTCTAACCCCCCACCCTTTGAGTATACTGGTTATAACAGTGATGCTAAATGTTAACATTCAGGGGGTGGGGGCTCTATTTACATATGTTTACTGAAGTCAGTAGTAAGTTTTTCACTTACGTAATCATGGTTATAATTTGGCAAAGTTTGTTTACATTTTGTTGTTGTTAACACATCTCATTAAAGTACTTTCACATTAATTACAATCAGTATTACCTATATGCCACATTGTGTGTGTGCGTGTGTGTGTGTGAGAGACAGACAGATAGAAAGAGTGAATGTGACAGACTCTGAGACAATGGGAACAAATGTCAGTCTGGGTGTTCTCAGTGAGCTGTTTAGACCAACAGGAACTGCGACCAATGAACTTCAGGGTTGTATACACTTCAAGACTATGCAGAGAACCAAAGTGGACTTGTGACCACTCAAGTTATGGTAATGCAAAGGGACCACTTTAACATGGACCCGGAAGAATTTACACTCTCACTTCAGAGTTGACGTTTTATTCACCATTTATCTCACGATTCTTCCTACAGCTTTGTTCTCCTTTCACTGGTGTGCCCTGCGTGGGACAGTCGCATACATATTCCAACCACATATACCTGTGATGCAATAAGAGGACAGGCGTACAGTCAACAGTGCAGCATTATATAAACACAAACTGAGTCACTGTATTTCACTGCATTCTTTAATTTCTATGTTATTAATATCATTATCATTCAATAATGAAACAATTGCATATACATACAGCTATCAAAATCATCTCTGTAAATATGGACATGAAACAAAATCATTCTGAGCTACTGCATTTGTTTACATCTCCCCCTCTCTCTCTCTCGTAACACCTGTTTCTAACCCTAAGTTGTGTCTTTACAAATTTAGGCAATAATTCATATGAACACATGATACAGCAGGTGATCCATTAAAGCACACGTGACAGCAATGTTTGCAGGTCTCAGACTTACTGCAACAACACATGCATAATAAAAAATATTAATCACTAAATTGCAATTTTAAACCACACAACACTGTGCTGCAAAGTCATAAAAAATGCAAATCACAATTTCCTCAATTCTTCCAAATACTGGACACCCAAAACAACAGCTCAACCAAAAGCAAATAAGCATCATAATTAAGTCTCGTTTTTCACCGTTTAACTGTTGTTTAAGTGATGTGTTGTAGCTTGAAAAAGGGGCCTACCCCAAAAATGTGCAGGTTGTGTTTTGTCATAATAAATAGCATATTCTTTTCAACCTTTTATGTGTTTGGATCACATATTCCTCATATAATTATTTTTCTGCTTCAAATCAAAAATGCACTGAACTGATCTTCTGGTCAGGCTAAGTGTGGACAGATAGACAAAATATGTCCATGTTATCACCATCTCCTCAGCTGGATTTCTATCGTGAGATTCACCCTACCTCTGTTTTGTTGTAAAGTTCCTGGTTGCTAAGTGTGTAATGAAAATAAAACATATCCACGATTCTCTGATGCTGTGAACAAGTGGTAATAACTGATAATTGCCTCAGCCAAGCTATAGTGGCAGCCACCAGGTTATTTCTAGCTCAGGGATTGCCACACTCTGCTGTGGATCAACTCACCCAGGTTAGAAACATGGCAGCTTTCACTAAGTTTGTTTTTAGGGCCATTCTTTGGGCGACAGTACAGAGAATGAAAATGGACAACTTCGGTTGGGATAAGATTTGTTTTCTGAACTGAAGAAGGAAATACTGGCTTTTGCAATAACAAAAAAGAAACATTGGGAATTCACTCCCACAAGACCTTAGACACTGCTCAACCTTTTTATCTTTTAAAGCCAAACTGAAAACCTTCCTCTTCTCACAGTATTTTCTTCCCAACTAATATCAGTACCCAGTTTCTGCTACAGTCATTGTGTGTGTGTGTGTGTGTGTGTGTGTGTGTGTGTGTGTGTGTGTGTGTGTAGTACATGTGTTTGTTTTTCCATATAATACTTCATGTAAATTGTTTTGGTAGGACTGTGCTCTACATGTGTAAAAAATACTATATTTAGGTTAATATGTATCATGTGAGCGCTCAGGTCGTTGATGAGTGTATGATAAATGTACATTATTATTATTATTAAAAAAGAAGCTTTTCAAGTCGTCAAGATACAGGGTGACCCCCTCAAAAATGTCACCTGCAAAAGTGCTAGTAACTTATACACGTTTTCAGCAAATTACTTCATATTTGGTGCACATTAATTTCCATTTGAGCATGATCCTTCCACAAAGCTTCCGAGTTGTAGGTCAAATAGTCCGACTTTTATGTTCTCTCCAAAATGTGTTCCAAATGACCCCCTAGGTGTTGCAGGTACACTTGCAGCATTTTTCAGTTTGATTTACAGTCTAGCTTGTTTAAAATCAATGTATGAAAGTTGCCCAGACATGGCCATGGATGCTGGCATCCGGTGTCAGGCATTCAGGTGTCAGACATTATGGTACAACTACAAGGTTTGCATAGTATCATTGTGCGGCAGATGTTTGTATTCTGTCATGAACCAACCTTTTTCTACTCTTCACTTGCAAAAAGCAAACCACCATGGTGGCACCATGAGGTGCTCCAGATCAAGGCAAGCAAAAAATAAGTATATAAAAACATTGACAGAACAACCATTATGATGCAAGCAGGTGGAAACATTTCTGCATTTTCTGTTTTTCAGGCAGACTTGCATTATCACTTGGGATCCCCTTTAACGAGGCTTTTTGTCTTCACTTCACACAGTTTATAAGGGTGAGAGAGATCTTTGCTCTAGCATTTATCGGTTGTCTTCCAAGATGAAGGATCGATGTGGGTAGCCCTCTGTCTCCACCACCAAGTAACGATACTGGTATTTTCCATCATCATCCTGAAACAGTCACAGCCCAGAAATCATTTCACTGTGTACAAACTGCATGGTAAGTAAGTAAATTGATGTTTTATGCCCAGTCAACTAGTCAAACTACATGGAGGTATAGTCTGCACATTTCCATTCTCAGCAAGAGGCATGATAGAAATGAACGCATTCATTCACACAGGCACAGGAAGGAAGGAATTTGTATGAAACTGGTTCTGTTGAAATATGACATGAAAATAGTTTTTGTCTATATCACAGATTTATTTGGGGGGGGGGGGGGGCGGTGTGTGTGTGACTGAATGATGTACATCAATTTAAACAATTACATATGTCAACAAGTCCAACAAATGGCCACACACAAAATAGAACTCTAAATACTTCCACTAGTGCCAAACAGTTTACCATCGAAACTGATTCTATGTTTACACACCTGTATGAACACCCACACATGCAGGTGTGTATTATATGCCCACAAACACAAACATGTACACACACACACACACACACACACACACACACACACACACACACACACACACACACACACACACAAGCAGAGAAAGAACTTACAAACACACAAAAGGAGAGAAAACTTACACACACACAAAAGGAGAGAAAACTTACACACACACAAACACACAAAGAACTAATGGGAAAACATTTCTGAATAAAAGAATAATGAAAGTTTAACCCCACCCCCCGCTCCCACATCACCCAAGAGAAGAGTTCATCAATCTCACCACAATACATGCCTGTTGATTCTGGCCTCAAGCTTACCTTTTGCACCTCAACATGAACAGTAGCCTTTTTGTAAGGTCCCTCAATGTAAAACCGCATTCTCATATGTGGGACACCTCCCACATCAAACTCTGTATGGCTACACCAAAAACAGAAAAGAGAAAAATGTTACCCTCTGCCGCGGACACTTTACCATCACACAACACATGTACTCTAACTTCTTATTCGGTAAAGTGACCAAATTCATCTTGCTGAAGACAAGATTACCCTGTTATATGCGCTGCTTTGTTAGCATTCCTCAGCCAGTACCCTGAAGTTTGTCCAATGCTGGGTAAACACAAGAAAGCAGAATGTGTTACCACTTCCCTACATTTGTATGCCACTGAGGGGATTAAAAACCGAAAGGCATGTTTATCACACACACACACACACACACACACACACACACACACACACACACACACACACACACACACACACACTCACACACACACACACATATATATAGCATAGCATATGTGACAAGCACAACACCTTAGCCCAAAAGACAGGCATGGGGTGGGGGTTAAGTGTTGGGGGGTGTGGGGGGGTGGGGGGGGGGAGTAGGGCCTTGGTACATTTGTATATATGTATATTATATACTGTCTTAGACTCATACCTACATCGCTGAGTTCACGGTAATTATCACCATACTCATACCTACAAACGCTGTGTTCAAAGTAATCATCACCATACTCATCTTCAATTACCCCTCAGTATCTGTCTTATCTTCTTCAAGTTGAACCCTACACTCCAAATAGGCAGTTACACTCCACATCTAACACCTGTACCTTGGTTACCCCTCACGTGAACACAGAAACATTTGGTGAAAGATCATTTTCTTATGCTGGCCAATCTGTTTGGAATGATTTGCCTTGAGTATTGCATCACTCTGATTCTTCTTCCTCTTTCAAAACAGTCCTCAAAATGCACCAGTACAATAATGATTTCTAAACTGTCTTTTTTTCACAGCTGTGTCTATATCCCCTCCATCTGTAAGTGAGCATGAGTGTGTGTGCATGCATGTGTTTGTGAATGTTTTTAGTGTTACTGTTAAGTGTGATTGTTGTTAGTGTTACTGTTAAGTGTGATTATTGTTAGTGCTACTGCTAGGCAAGTGTGATTGATATTAGTGTTACTGTTAAGTGTGATTGCTGTTAGTGTTACTGTTAAGTGTGATTGTTGTTAAAGTGCGGTTGTTGTTACAATGTTAGTGTTTCTGTTAAGCATGATTGTTGTTAGTGTTACTACTAAGTGTAACTGTTGTTAGTGTTACTGTTAAGTGTGACTGTTGTTAGTGTTTCTGTTAAGCATGATTGTTGTTAGTGTTACTATTAAGTGTAACTGTTGTTAGTGTTACTGTTAAGTGTGATTGTTGTTAGTGTTTCTGTAATGTGGGTGAACAGAAAAAGTTACCCACATTCTGGCAGCTGCACCCCAACCTCAGGGAATTCAGTAATGGAGTTTTGTTAGTGTTACTATTAAGTGTAACTGTTGTTAGTGTTACTGTTAAGTGTGGTTGTTGTTAGTGTTACTGTTAAGTGTGATTGTTGTTAGTGTTACTGTTAAGTGTGATTGTTGTTATTTTTACTGTTAAATGTAATTGGTGGTAGTGTTACTGTTAAGTGTGATTGTTGTTAGTGTTACTGTTAAGTGTGACTGTTGTCAGTGTTACTGTTGTGCACTTTGGCCAGCTATTCAAATCCCCTTTACTATTATTATTATGATTAAGTGGATATTCACAGTGCAGGATTACTAGTAATGTGGGTGAACAGAAAAAGTTACCCACATTCTGGCACCTGCACCCCAACCTCAGGGAATTCAGTAATGGAGTTTTGTTATGGCATGAAGCTTACTATGATTGACAGAAACACTGACACTGGGATCTTAACACTACACACATTTTGCTTCAGCCACACTACTCTGGCTACAGTTCATAAGATGCCAGTACAGAGCAAAACCCTGATGAATGATAACCCCAAGGAGAGACCACCCTTCTTTCAAGATCATTTTTCAAAAAGCTGTCCCCTTCATGAGTTTAAGCTGTCAACTTGATTACGGTCTGATTTTTAGAGTGGTCTTAGAAATCGGAGTTCCACTGTAAGAGAAATCAGTCAAATGGTATTTGTACGGTATAAATCCATACAGTAAGTTCTAAGCATCTCACATAATACCATTGTTATACTAACAGACATTACCAATGACAGTAGCTCTCACTGGGGCACACCATTACTGTGTAACGCTCCCTGTCACTGAATTATTTCAGCTCCACAACAGACAGCAATTCCATTTTTAATGGTCTGCAAGGAAACATCACCACCACCTATGAGAAAGCCAGATGTGGGTAGATAGCTGTTGGCTTGGCTATCATTATCTCTATCAACACTGATGTACTGAAGTTTAAAGTACCTGACATGGCGACGACGTCCACGCCGAGTTGTCTCCCCATAGCCTTTGATTGGCTCCCCTAGTGCTGCGGCCACCTGCAGAGAGAAACAACGTGATGACGGCTGTGTCAGCTTCATAGCTTCCTCAAAGATGACCAGGATTATGAAGCTATCGCTGGGTTGTTACGCTAAGACTGCAATTTTTGCCAGTATGATTAGCTAATTATATTTGAACAGAAAAAACTATCATGAAAATCAGAGCTTACAGCTATAAAATAAAATTTTAAAACTTTACAAGTTCATTACAGGTAAAACTGGGCAATACCAATGCCCATTGTCATGAAGCTGACTTTACAACCTGATGGCAATAGTTAATGAATAAGCAGATGCACTGATCAACAAAGAACAATAGCAACATCAGCTTTTTAGTTTTACTGCTACTTTATACAGACATGTATTGATGTATACACACGTACCATCTTGCACGCGCGTACACACACAATCACACCTGGTAGAATATGGATTAACAGAAGACAGAAATAAATGACATCTGACCTCAATGCTGTTCTGACACTTTTTGAGTGCATCACCATAGACACCACTGGGACTCTGGGATGACAACAGTTCTCTGCCGATCATGAAGAACATCAAACCTGTCAACACCACACACCACTGGTATTGAACATGGAATCATTGTGTGGAAATAACAACAGCAAGAAATAAATTTAATCTGCAAGATACCAGGGCCAGTTCATTTTCTAAATCTTCTTCCTTCTTTTTTACATGTATCATAATACCCCTGAAGATGTAATATGGCTGACCAAGTAGCAGCGAAAAGCAGTCACATAAAAAATGATAAACAATTTGTTAACCCCTGCATACAAAGAGGAAAGCAGTTCTAACTTAATCTGAGAAACGAAGAAATACATTTTAACCAGTGGTTCTGCTAGGTCTTATTCATATCTGTCAGTGTCACCGTGACGGACAAACATAAAAAATTTCAACCACAAACAAATGTGCCAAGCCTGGGACTCTTAGATTTAGACAAGTTAGACCAGTGACATCTTGTTTCCACTCTGAATAAAACTAATCTGTTGCAAATTGCTGACATCAATGCTGAATGTGAAGGGAGATCTTCGGGGGAAGACACAGAGACAGTAACAAAACAAAACAAAAAGGACACAGAAAGAGACTAACAAAAAGTTAAAACAGAAAGCCAGAGTGAGAGAGAGAGAGAGAGGGAATACAGAATTTCAATTTTCATGTGCATGTTAAAAGTATAAGCACACACACACACACACACACACACACACACACACACACACACACACACACACAACATACATAATATTTGTGTGTGTGTGTGTGTTATAATATGACATAATTACGTAAACTGTGTACGTAGTATCATTAACCTGTCACAGCAATTCCAACCAGTATCACAGCTGTGTATGACACATCCTTCCCCACTTCTTTCACTGCACAAACAAATGGTAATGTTGAACAATAAAAAAAAATAAAAAATAATAATCTGAGTTACAATAAATGAATAATTATAAAATTACTCTTTTTTTTTTATAAAACATATTCTATTTCATACAAATCAGTCAGTGTACACAGCTAAATAGAACACCCCTTTTTCTATCTATTCACCCAATGGCAATGCATCTTTTAAAAAGCTTAAATTTTAATCATCTACATTTAGTACAAAAATACATCACAGTACCTTCAAAAATAGACCCATTGATCCAGCCATAGTGTAAATACTAGCATTTCCTGGTTATTGTTCATAGCAGTTATGAGTTACAGTAAGTCTTATATTTAAAAGTCCAGTGGCATAAATTGATCATAAACAATGTTAATTTTCTAGGAAAAACAGAAAAGACATCATCCCACAAATTAAACACTAATAGTAACACTAATAACACTAACACTTAGTAACAGTGCAAAATAAATTGTAGGAATGTTTTATTACTATAATACTGGTCACAATGTCCTACTCTTAGGCACTGCTTTCTTGTTTGTTTTTTTAAACTAAAAAGTCAGGTGGAGGTTCTCAGTCATGCTAGATAATTCAGGGGACCCAAACTGAAATAAGGAAGCATCGCAAAATCTCAGGCCCTATCACTAGGAAAAGTATTATGAACATAATTTTTTTTAAATGTATATATATAATACACACACTGACAGTGACATGGCAATTGTTTTCATGTGTGCAATTTGTGGTCTTCTTTGTTTATGAAATTATGAATGACATTTGAATGATGCAAAATCTAACTGTGAGTGCTGCCATTTTGTGCACAGCAGTCTGTGTCTGTGAGTGTGACATCACAAACAAGGCAGGCATGTATCATTTGTATGGCAAAAGTATCAAATCAGTTGAGTGAACCAGCTCTTCACTGGTATTTTAAGAGTGAACTGACAGTTGACATAGATGCGCCCTGCAAGCCAGAAAAGTTGTTCTTTTGTTTAAATTGTGACGGAACAGTAAAAACTGGTAATATCCAAGGGGATGGTCAGAAATTCCTGGGACATTTTAAACGCCATTTTGGACCACAAATATAACCAGAATCACTCAAACAGGGTCATATCTAGAGAACGAAGCCAACATTTGCAACAAAAGTGACTCTGATTCAGTCTGTAAACAGGCGAGTCCTCAGTACCTCATCTACGTGACCAATTGTTTTGCTGACATCAGCACTCGGGCAGAGTGCATGGTTACTCAGAAACTAGATCTAAATCAAATGTCTGAAAGAAGCATATGCACACTGAAGTAGATTGCAAATTTTGGGTTTATTTGTTTCGTATGATCCTGTTTGGATGATTCTGATGATATTTGTGTCCGAGGAAGTTTTGACCACCTCCTTGATATTATTACTATATTAGTCAAAACCAAATACTTATTATTTTTTTTAATTATTTTTTGCCAAGCACTATTCAGAAACATGCATCCATTACAATATACCTTTCACTCTCTTTCACGCTCCTTTACACCATTACAGTTTTAGAAAGCATTTCTTATCTGACAACAGAAGCTGAGCAGAATCCAATTCTTGACATATATATATATCTTTATTAACTGTATAATTACATGTGCTTATACTACTACAGAACAAATAATATTCAGATTGAACTATTAGTATTACTACTATCTGTACTAAGTAGGCTGTACTGAGTAATATTGTCCTTAATCTATCAGAGCTATGTCTTGCCTTTTTGTGTAACTGTCAGATGAGCATATGGACTCTCTTTTGCCTCCATCAGGCTTTTTTTCTCGCCCGAATCCTTATTTGCTTGCTTGGTGGTGGCATTGAAGCGCTGACAAATGACAAGCACATTGGTCCTCCCTGGACGGGTAGCACTACAGACGGCTGGCCGACATGAAATGGAACGAAACGGCAGGATGGCCGTGCATGGAAAGTGAAAGTCCTTGGTATGTGGCTGTGAAGAGCAACCAAGAAATGGAAGAGCGCGATCTATGCTGGAAAAGAACGACACCTTATGAATCCCCCGAAAAAGTGACCCGTCTAAAATAAAAATGTCCTTTGGAAGTTTGGAAAATATTCTGTGGGCACACAGGTTCATTTTTCCCTGCTTTTGCAGTGTACCACTTTCTTGTGCCCTTAGTATGTGTGAATGACGAGCATAATCTCCCTTTTCCCCTTACTAGGGGAAGCTACTGGATTAACTAAAGAAAATTGTTAAAAACTAAATAGTAAACAAATCTTCCAGGGGAAACAATCACTTCGTCTCAATTTTTTTTTTTTATATATTATTTATTTATGAATAATAATTTATTTTTGTATATCATTGGACCAAGGTACAAATGTTATGGCAATGACATGAATTGCACATTTTACCATTCGCTGCTGCACTGTCATCATTCATCATGGCGCTCGCTGATGTTTGCGGCTTTGATCTTGGTGGAAAATCGAAGCTAAGTCTTGGATTTGGTGAAGATTTCGGTGGTCCATCTGCTGTAGATGCACTTGCTGCATCGCAAAGTTTTACTGTGCCACAGGGCATTGATGTACGTAGAAACGTTATGTTGCAATTCATTCATTTTGCCCTGTCGTGATCTTACTTTCCTTCTTGGTGCAGCCGCTCCGGTTTTCAAGTCTACAATTCTCCGATTTGGTTACCACGGGCCGCAACGAAATAGCTGGTTATTTTACCGTGAGATGTATCCAACGTCACATTTGATGTCTGTCTTCCGCTCGTTGACGTATAATAATTAATATGTCAGAAATCATCCTGTCACTGACACTAAAGTGACAGTGTCGTAGTAATAGCGTCAGCGTATCTAATCAAGTCCAAGATCAAGGTCTGCACCAGTGCTTACAGATTCTTGTCCACTTTTTCTTCACCCACAGGTTTTATCCGCTTATAAACACTCCTATCTTAATGTTATGAAAGGGTCACAGGAGGAAGAGCAAGTGTTTTAGTACTTTTACTACGTACTGTAGAGCAAAGTGTTTACTGAGTACTGTATGTATGATTTTTTTGTATCATGTAATAATATGTATGAACACTTGCCAGGGACCATTACATTGTTGGTCAAAAGCAGTGAGCAATCTCATAAAAATAACAGTAAATTAAACAATCAGTTGAAGCAAATTTAATGATATTGTGAATGTTTAATGGCACAGAATTATGAGTAACTGACATGAAAGATATACGACTCTGACACACACACACACACACACACACACACACACACACACACACACACACACACACACATCTAATGAACTTATCCATAAACCTTAGCCACATTTTTGAAGCAGACACAAAATTTTATGGCTGATTTGAATGAATACATAAGTAGCCTACTATTGGCAGAACTAGCCAATAAACACACTGGTTACAAAGAAAAATTGCAGTTGTGTGTGTGTGAGACTGACTCACTGAGAGAGAGAGAGAGAGAGAGAGAGAGAGAGAGAGAGAGAGAGAGAGAGAGAGCAACCAACACTTTTTTGCCAACATTTGAGTCTTTTTGATATTCCTGTACTGTAGAGCAGTTGTATCCAATATATTCTGAGTCATTTAAAATGCAGAGTAAGTGAAAAATATTCCTTATGATGAGCTGCAGAGTATAGACAGAAGTTTTCCAAACAAAAGTACTAAAAAAATAATTTTGCATGTCAGGGACAAGTTTTTTGTAGCTGATGAATGTGGTCAACTTTGATATTTTGTTTGTGAACATGGGTCTGCAAGATTTCATGTTAAATGATTTGAAGTTATAGTTAAAAAAGAAAAGAAAAAACGGCTTTATCAGTTTATGTCTAGAAATTCTATGGACCTGGATAAAATTTGGAATAATTTGCAGTTGGCAGAAACGTTGCACTTCTCTGGTTTGTATTTTAGTGTGAAGTATTACTATTTGCTGTCAGTGTCAATGTCATGGGTATCATGATTGTAACATTTTATGCTCTCAACACATCAAAAAAACTAAATGATTTAGATTTTAGGCAGATCAATTACATTGTGTTTTGTACATTATCATTTTATCAAATGCTGTACACACACATACACACACACACACACACACACACACACACACACATACACACACACACACACACACACACACACACACACACACACACACACACACACACACATACACACACACACACACACAAAATGACAGCATTGAATTTGAAATATTTAAATTGCATGTAATTTGTTAAAGTGTCGCACTCACAGATACCATAAAATGTACCTGCTGTTTTTATTTACTGGCAGTGGCACTGTGGTAGTAGTACCGTGAGATGCAAATAATGAAATATAATAGTGACAGTGTTATCATCCAACCTCTGCCATGTTCAGTCATCAGTGGCCCAACAGTGACCTTTACTGTTTTCCTCAGATTGCCCAAAACTTGGCACGCTTCACTGGAGAGAATGGTGACGTGAAGATCCACTTTGACCATGGCACAACTACACTGGCCTTCAAGTTCAAGGATGGTGTCATTGTGGCTGTTGACTCCAGAGCAACCGCTGGACCATACATAGGTACGCCTAATGATTATTGTTTGTTATGTTTAATAAGTCTGATTGTTTGATATTGCAATACTAATAAACCAGTAGTAATAGACTAATACAGCAAAAGGACACCAGTGCATTTTGGAAACATTTGTAACTGCATTTCATCAATTTTGCTTTAATTTAGTTTAAATTCAATTCACACTAATCTGACACCATGAGAACAGGTACTGTTGAAACAGATTTGGAAACAAATGATTTGTTGCAGACATTGAAGCTGTGTGAGTGTGTGTGTGCATCTGTGAGTGCATGTGTGCATCTGTGAGTGCCTGTGTGTATGGTGGGGGTGATGTTTGATGACAAATTTGTGTAAATACTAAATATTGTATGTAACAAAAAAAAGTTGTTTTACTTTTGCTTGATTATGAAATGTACACACCTACGGCTCACATGTGATAGAGTGCTCTTAAAATCGCATTATTATCGTTATTAGAAACTTTTTCTCTTGTCTGTTGACTGTATCTTGCTCAACATTACTCATGTTGTGCACAGCAACACAGTCACAGACATTGAAGAAAGTGATCAATTGTTTTGTCTTTCTCTTTCTTGTTTGATGACTGCACCCTACTCTGTGTTTGTTCTGCCTGTTGCAGCCTCACAGACAGTGAAGAAGGTGATTGAAATCAACCCTTACCTGCTGGGCACCATGGCTGGAGGAGCTGCCGACTGTTCCTTCTGGGAGAGGGTCCTGGCTCAGCAGTGCAGGTCAGGATGCCGTTTGCTCTTCTCTGGCTGAGTTGGAACAGCCCATGTTGAACCCCCTAATGTTGCTTACATCAGCACAAACACCATGCCCTTGGCTCTTCTCTGGCTCAGTTGTAACAGCCCACATTGAACCCCCTAAAGTTATTTACGTCACCACAAACACCATGCCCTTTGCTCTTCTCTGGCTGTTGGAAAACCCCACATTGAACCCTCCAGTGTTACATCAAGATGAACACCATGAACCCCCTTATTTTACCTCAAGACAAACACCATGAACCTCCTTATTTTACATCAAGACAAACACCAAGAACCTCCTTATTTTACATCAAGACAAACACCATGAACCCCAAAACAAACACCATGAACCCCCATAGCAACAGTGAATAGTGAATTGCTGGTTACCTTCTTATAAATATTCCTGTAAAATGGAGCCATTAAGTGATTAACCCTTTCCCAGCCCTTTTAGACATCATTATGACATTAGTGGCAAGGTACTTTACTTTGACTGTAGTATATTGTGTAGTGTCCGCATTAAACTCTCAGTTTTCAAGCATTCATGTGTGTAAATCATTTCACAAATTAATGGTCAGTTTTTGTGCCCTGTTTAACATTCTCTGTGGCAAATCTTACAAAGAGCTGATGCCAGTAGTATAAAGTCTTTGGCTGTGAAACAGTTAAGTAACACAATAATCATATCGTATGGTTTGTGTTGCAGGGTGTATGAGTTGAGAAACAAGACGAGAATCTCGGTGGCTGCAGCATCCAAACTTCTGGCCAACATCGTCTATGATTACAAGGGCATGGGGCTGTCCATGGTACGTCAGCTCTTGTGGGCGCATGGCTGTTTACAGTTCTTAGCCTTTGATTACAAAGTTCTGTGGTGAATGATGAGCTTCACAGGTCACATTAGTTATGCAAATACAAGCAAGTTTTAATGGGTTTTTTGTTGTTTTGTTTTTTAACATTTATTGATAAAAGTAACTGATTTGTAATTCTAAGGAGCAGAATTGTATGTTGTTTTATGAATTATGCAAAGGCAGTGATAATTTCAGTAAATGCAGTTTGGAGAAAAACTCCAGCCGAAGAAGGCAGACACCCAGTTAACCATGACAGTTATATCATGGTCAAAGACAGAATGAACAGCAGGCTGATGCCGATGTGGCTAAGGGTGTGTGCAGTTGGGTTTGTGTGATTTATCTGTATTCTGTATAATTCATCTGTATTTGGGTCTGTTTTCAGGGCACAATGATTGTTGGCTGGGACAAGCGGGTGAGTACAATTTGTATAAAAATATCGTATTAAAACACATTGACACTGAAACCAGTGGTCCAGACTCTGTGTGAACTCTGAATCCCAGCATCATTTCTGCGTGGCATGAGAGTGCGCAGCCAGGAAGATGGATACGCTTTTTCACAGACCGCAGAACAAATGGTACACAAGTATCAGTTTACTGCAGCTCCTGATGAAAGATCACCAGATGGGTGCATACCAATTATGAATTAGCATTAGTTGCATCTGAATGAGAGTTGTATGTATGTGTTTTTTCATAGATTTCACTCAGTTACAAGCGTTACAAATAACATACATTTCCATCTGCAACTATGAATGTACAGTATATATTGGTTTTACAGTCAGTGTGTGTGGGTGTGTGTTTGTAGTGTGTTTGTTTTTGTTTTTTGTTTTTTATAATACTTTATGTAAATTGTTTTGGTAGGACTATGCTCTACATGTGTATAGAATATCATATTTAGGTTAATATGTATCATGTGAGCGCTTAAGGTGTTGATGAGCGCATGATAAATGTACATTATTATTATTATTATTAATCCCAGCTGTGCATTTTGAGTGACAGTGTGTGAAGATTTCTCTCCTTGTATGGAAGAAAATGGTGGACAGTAGTGGCTGTGAAGTTGTGAAGCCTGTCTTCTTTGCACAACAGGGACCTGGTCTGTACTACGTTGACAGTGATGGAGAGAGACTGTCCGGCAGCGTCTTCTCTGTAGGCTCAGGGTCCGTGTATGCTTATGGTGTGCTTGACTCTGGCTACAAATGGGACTTGACGGTGGAAGAAGCGTACGATTTGGGCAAGAGGGCCATCTACCATGCCACACACCGTGATGCTTACAGTGGTGGTGTCGTCAACTGTGAGTACAAATATGTGTTGTTGGTTGTAAGGATAAGAGTTGACCTTCTGAATCCCTAAAAGTAAAATTCTGATTCTAAAATGGGTCGGACAGGAAGTTACGAAGTTCTGGTTTGTGTGGTGTCACCGTGTGGGTACAGCAAGACCTGGTTTATGTGGTGTGGGTACAGCAAGGCCTGGTTTATGCCTTGTGGGTACACCAGGCCTGGTTTGTGTGGTGTGGGTACAGCAAGGCCTGGTTTGTGTGGTTGGGTACAGCAAGGCCTGGTTTGGGTGGTGTGGGTACAGCAAGACCTGGTTTGTGTGGTGTGGATACAGCAAGGCCTGGTTTGTGTGGTGTGGGTACAGCAAGGGCTTGTTTGTGTGGTGGGTACAGCAAGGCCTGGTTTGGGTAGTGTGGGTACAGCAAGGCCTGGTTTGGGTGGTGTGGGTACAGCAGACCTGTTTACCCCTCTTTTCACTTGTCAGTACTTTGGGCAGAAGTTGTCAGTAATCCAAGGTGGCTGTCAGTAATACACAAACTCCATTTTTGACTCTTACAATTTTTATTCATATCTCACACTATGTTTTAGACAACTGTATTCACAGTTAATTTTTACTCAGACCAAGATTGTAACAAATGAAGGCACAATAGCCTCAAGTTCAAGTGCAATAGCATTTTGTTTAAACTATTATTAGAAACACCAACAGATCCATGGATTGTGATGATTACAAGTCTTGACTACTAACAAGTCGCACATCATGGCTTCAGCTGTAATGATGTCCTGCTGGCCCTCACCTCGCTTTGCTTCCAGAAACTTTCAACAAGACGGCTGGGATTTCTTCAAAAGATTCATAATCTTTGGCGAGTGGACTTCACGTGCCTCTAGCAATTGTTTCCACCACCATGTGTGCAAGTGAAGTCGATGCTGAATGAACAAATCGCCTTTTCGCGAACGGAATAAACATGACCACCTCTTATGGTACTCTGGGCGATAATGTTGGATTGCCTTAATTTTTGGGGGGTAGTCAGTCCCGAATCTTCAACACGTCTTTTACTCAACTTCCCAAAGCACACTTCAAAGATGGCGGCAGAAGCAGAGTTTTAACAATGAGCATGCGCAGTCGGTATTCCAAGGGAAGTAATTTCCTGTCACGACTTGGTTTTGGCCCTTTGACAGTTTCGATCCTGTGCCTGTGGTTTTACTCCAACTTAAAATGCGGGAAAGGAAAAATCGGACAGTGATCGTAATTTTTGACCCAGCCAGCATAACAGTGGAATTTGAGGTCTGAATCCGTAGGAATTACGGTGAAACTGTAGGGGTAAACAGGTCTGGTACAGCAATGCCTGCTTTGGGTGGTGTGGGTACAGCAAGACCTGGTTTGGGTGGTGTGGAGAGTCTGGACATTAGTGTGCAGAGGGTTTTTTTTAAAGCAATTCCCATGTATGTGTTTCACATAGATCTCCCTCAATTACAGGTGTTACAAACAACAAACTTCCCTCTGTCAGTCTGTGTAACTATGAATGCACGATATATTGATTATTAGTCCCAGCTGTGTATTTTGAATGACTGTTGCAGTGCAAGTCAATAGCTCATGTCTTCTTACTGAGTAGTTGATGAAAGTACATGTGATAGAGGTTAAGTAAGACCAATACCATCCTCACTTTGTGTTTTTCTTTCTGTGACAGTGTACCACATGCGTGAAACTGGCTGGATCAAGGTGTCGCAGACGGATGTTCAAGAACTGCACTACAAGTACAAAGAACAGAAGAAATAACTGAAGTCACAGTGAATTTTTCTTTCTCTCCAGAGACGATTGTTTTTGTTTGTTTTTGGGAATGACTATTTAGTTGTGTCCTGTTGTGTTTTCATTGTCAGTCTTCTGTGTTTATGGTAAAATGATGAGTGAATGTAAAAACTAATGAAGATTTATGATCAACCTTTTGTGAGGGTTTTGCTTGCTGTTGACTGCAGTGTGTGTGTGTGTGTGTGTGTGTGTGTGTGTGTGTGTGTGTGTGTGTGTGGCTAAATGCTGTTGTGCTGCTCAGTAGAAGTCTGGGCTGCCACTAAACACATAGAAACACTCACCAGTGACTGCTGCTGAAGATATTTTTCTCTTACCCACACACACACACACACACACACACACACACACATGAAAGCATGCACGCACACACATACACACGCACATCCCCAAACTAAACACAAGACTGTAATTAAAGTAATGCCTCAGTGTTCAGCTATTGTGCACAGCACAAAACATGAACAATGTTAAGCATATATTGCACAAAACCCAACAGAAGAACAGTCAACTCCAAATCTCCACACCAGAACAGTGAAGTTGATTACATTGTCCACAGACCAGTGTTGTTCCAAGCACTGCAACAATACTTTTTTTGCACAACTTTGCACTAGGGCACAGGCGTAGTCTGGCAACAATGTTACTTTGGTTGCACAACTTTGCATTAGGATACAGGTGTAGTCCGGCAACAATGCTACTTTTCATTAGGGTACAGGGGTAGTCCGGCAACAATGCTACTTTGCTTGCACATTCTTCACACTAAGGTACAGGTGTAGTCCAGCAACAATGCTACTTTGCTTGCACAACTTTGTACCAGGGTGTACAGGTGTAGTCCATAAGTAACTCACGGCTGTCGTTGGCACATTTTTGCGTTGCCACTTTCAAAATATTGCTAGTCTGCAGAATCAGACTCGTTGCGCATTTGAACAAAATGGTGTACCTGCTACTTTCAAGTTACGTACCAAGTTGTATTTCCAAGAATGTTATGAAACATTTCAGACTGATTAGAAAAGACAAAAACTAAATTTTAAAAAGCCCATCAGTTGAAAATGATGACCATGACATGGCCAAACACAAGCTTCAGAATAAACTTTGAACATGAAGTAAAAAGTGATAGAGAAAAAAGGCATTTCAGAAACATTCCAGAAAACTAAAAATAATACAGCTGGCAAAACATTCATCGATGAAAACATATGATAGTTATGTGAATAATTTGTTTAACTTCTGTAACAGCAGGTACATATTTTCACACCAAAATCTTTCATTCTGTTCCAGTGATAATCAGTAGTACTGTGCTTGCCCTACAGCAGCTCTGAAGTCTTTTTACTTTAAATTAAACCAAGAACAGATACAATCTCTTCAAACCTTCAGCTGAACTGAAACCAAAATACTGTTACAATGAACACTGCAAAATGGTAAGTGTCCATACAATGCAACCAATAGCAGCTGAATTGTCAAAAAACATTCATGACATATTTTTACAGTTGCAGCATAGCATAGTGTACAGTTAGTCAGGAGCTTGCACAAATAAAGAATACAACAATGTTTAAAACATGCGATGACAAATGCCAACAGCAGAATCGAGGGAAAGGGTTATACAGGGTTTGAAGCAGTCTAAAAAAAAATGGGAGAATGGGTGCCTTTTTCGCAGGCCTGGAAAGTTTAGGAAAAATGGCATTTTAGGCTAAGGCCTTGGAAATTTGATAATAATGGTCCATGGATAATCTGCTGAAGGGGGGTTTGGAAGAAGAAGAAAAAAAGGGCCAAGTGCTGGATGATGCGAAAATAAAACCAGAGTGTATTTAGGGTTCAAACTATGTTTCTGGCTGAGCAGTAACTTGGTCTGGGGAAATGATCTTAAAGTTTGGGAATTTTGAAGTAAAAACCCTGTATAAACCCTGTTACAAAACTTACTTGAAATGAAGAGTGGTGTTGGAAGAAAAGGGGGAGAGGGAGAAAAAGGTTTTTGGCTGTACCTGTGGTTGGGGGGGGGGGGGGGGGGGGGAAGCTGGCTGGCTTGTTTTCTTCCCTGACCCTTCTTTTTTCTTCTGCTCCCTCACCAATCCCTTTGCTCCTCCACCCACCATACATGCCAAAACCCCTTTGCTCCACCCAACCCCTCTGCCCAAACCCTGTTGCTCCACCCTCTGCTAATACCCACTCCTCCACCCATCCCTTTGCTCCTCCCACCATCTCTACCAAAACCCTTTTTTGTCCACCCAACCCCTCTACCAAAACCCCTTTCCTCCACCCAACCCCTCTACCAAAACCCCTTTCCTCCACCCAACCCCTCTACCAAAAACCCCTTCCTCCACCCAATCTATCTGCTAAAACCCCTTCCTCCACCCACCCTTTACCAAAACCTCTCACTCACCCTCCCTTACAAACCCCTTTGCTCCCCCCTCCCCTGCCAAAACATGCACCGTCCCCGCATCCCACAAAAGACTACACCCACACCCTCTATAACCCCTTTCCTGAATCCATCCACCCTGCCAAAACCCCTTTCCTGCATCACCTCCTCTGCCATAGAGCAAAACCCCTAATGCCCCCTCCCCCCGCCCCCCCCCAAACCCCTTTCCTCCATCACCTCTGCCATAGAGCACAACCCCAATGCCCCCCCCCCGACCCACCCACCCTGCCAAAACCCCTTTCCTCCATCACATCCTCTGCCATAGGCACAACCCCAAATCCCCCCCCCCCCCCCCCACCACCTGACACAACCCCTTCCTCCATCACCCCTCTGCCATGCACAACCCCCAAATGCCCCCCCCCCCCCCCCCCCCCGCCCCCACCCCTGACAAAACCCCTTTCCTCCATCACCTCCTCTGCCATAGAGCACAACCCAAATGCCCCCCCCCCCCCCCCCCGACAAAACCCCTTTCCTCCATCACCTCTGCCATAGAGCACAACCCAAATGCCCCCCCCCCCCCCCCCCTGACAAAACCCCTTTCCTCCATCACCTCTGCCATGAGCACAACCCCAAATACCCCCCCTCTCCCGACACACCCACCCTGCCAAAACCCCTTTCCTCCATCACCTCCTCTGCCATGGAGCACAACCCCAAATACCGCCCCCCCCCCCCCCCACCTCCCCGACCCACCCACCATGTCAAAAAACCATCCACCCACCTCCTCTGCCATACAGCACAACCCCAAATGTCATCCTCCCCCCCCCCCCTTATTTCTGGACCACTCTTCACTACAAGTTGGTTGTTACATCTTTTTAAAAACATGCACATGGCCAACAGAAAATTTGCAACAGCAGACAAAATACACTGCAGAACCTGATGAGGACTGGAACCTGACAGCTACTGTGGCAATCTTGAAGGGCCTGCTGAGCAGAAATGTACAAGGGACGCATAGAAACAGGGGCAGAACAGGTAAATTACATTTTTAATACTGTTTATGTCCAAGGAGTCTTTCTCGCCCCATTTGTTGAAAGTTGCATTCCTTGGAAATACGTGATGTGTTTCACACTCTGGGCAGAATCTCACACACTTTTTCTCTAGTGAGCATGCAACCTCAAGTCACACGCAGTTGCACATATACACCAACACTTGCTTAAAGAAAAACTAGCCGTCTCATGTTCTGTACAATAAACAGTGCAGTCTCATGCTATATACAATGTGCGATGGTGCATTTTCATATTTTGTACAACGTGTGATGGTGCACTCGTGTTTTGCACAATGTGTGTCAGTGTATTCTCATGTTTTGCACAATGTGTGACAGTGCATTCTCATGTTTTGCACAATGTGTGTCAGTGTATTCTCATGTTTTGCACAATGTGTGACAGTGCATTCTCATGTTTTGCACAATGTGTGATGGTGCATTTTCATGTTTTGCACAATGTGTGTCAGTGCAGTCTTGTGTTCTGTACAATGTGTGACAGTGCAGTCTTGTGTTTTGCACAATGTGTGATGGTGCATTCTCATGTCTTGCACAATGTGTGTCAGTGCAGTCTTGTGTTTCGTGCAGCATGTGATGGTGCATTCTCATGTTTTGTATAATGTGTGACAGTGCATTCCACCCCTGTCACATCCTGTGCAAAAGTACCCAGCCTGGGACTCCTGCCACAAGGGCAAAAGATGGACCCAGCCTGGGACTCCTGGCACAGGGACAAAAAAAGTACCCAGCCTGGGACTTGTGCCATGGGGACAAAAAAAGTACCCAGCCTGGGACTCGTGCCATGGGGACCAAAAAAGTACCCAGCCTGGGACTCGTGCCATGGGGACCAAAAAAGTACCCAGCCTGGGACTCATGCCATGGGGACCAAAAAAGTACCCAGCCTGGGACTCATGCCATGGGGACCAAAAAAGTACCCAGCCTGGGACTCGTGCCACAGGGACAAAAACGTACCTGGCCTGGAACTCCTGGTACAGGGACAAAAAATGTACCCAGCCTGGGACTCCTGGCACTGGGGCAAAAAAAGTACCCGGCGTGGGACTCATGCCACAGGGACAAAAAAGTACCCGGCGTGGGACTCATGCCACAGGGACAAAAAAGTACCCAGCCTGGGACTCATGCCACAGGGACAAAAAAGTACCCAGCCTGGGACTCCTGGCACAGGGACAAAAAAGCCAAGAGAAAAGAAGTTGATCAGCAGCCCAATGGAACATGTTTCTTTTGGGAACAAGTCTGCTTGGAAACTTTGGTGTACACACCCTAACTTTGCAATGGGGTGTATATAAAAAACAACCATACCTGGTTTGTTTTAGCATTGCTCTTGCCACTTTCCATTAATACCAAACATTGCGCTACACTCCATTTTTCACATCATTAATTACTTAGTTCTTGGAGTTTAATGTCCCGGATGCATCACACATTCAAAATTCCTTTGCTCTTGTTCAAATCACAAGTCACTAAATCACACACTTGTTTAATTCCCTATTACAGTGCTCCTTTTCATTTTTCACATGGTTAGTCAATTAGGTTTTGGATTTTAACATCCAGGACGAAGCAGCATTCAAAATTCCTTTACAGACTTTTAAAACACAAGTCACTAAATCACAAATTTGCCTAATTCCCCGTTAAAACATCAAAAGGAAACCATCTCTCAATGCCCAATAACTCATGTTTTGGTAGCTACTTGTATTCCATAGGCATTTGCCACAGGAGCCTAATAAAACCACTTGTGACTATGAGGTTTTTCACCCAGTGACGAAATATAATTTTAAAGTGTTATTACTGTTAAAATAGCCAGGTTGGAAATGGTTGTCAAACAGCATGCAGGTCACGTCACTGGGGAGAATCTGCCTGACGGCAAGCATGTCATGAAAAAAATTCAGATGGGCAGCATTGTGAGCCTTTCGTTGTTTCATTAACTGTGGAGGGTAGTGTCTCTGGACAACATCTTCAAACAATGTCCATAAACCACATCTTCAAATGGCATGTCCAAAGACCAGACCTTCAAACAGAGTGTCCATAAACCATATACAACATCTTCAGATGGCATGTCCACAGACCACATCTTCAAACACAATGTCCATAGACCACATCATCTTCAAACACAGTGTCCATAGACCACATCTTTAAACACAGTGTCCATAAACCACACCTTCAAACACAATGTCCATAAACCACACCTTCAAACACAATATCCATAAACCACATCTTTAAACAGTGTCCATAAACCTCAACACAATGTCCACAGACCACATCTTTAAACACAGTGTCCATAAACCACACCTTCAAACACAATGTCCATAAACCACACCTTCAAACACAATGTCCTTAAACCACATCTTCAAACACAATGTCCATAAACCACACCTTCAAACACAATGTCCATAAACCACACCTTCAAACACAATGTCCATAAATCACACCTTCAAACACAATGTCCTTAAACCACATCTTCAAACAGCATGTCCCTAGACCACATCTTCAAACAGCATGTCCATCAACCACATCTTCAAACAACGTCCATATACCACATCTTTAAATACAATGTTCATAAACCACATCTTCAAACACATAGTCCATAAACCACATCTTCAAACACGTTGTCCATAAACCACATCTTCAAATACAGTGTATGTCCATAAACCACATCTTCAAATACAGTGTATGTCCATAAACCACATCTTCAAATACAGAGTATGTCCATAAACCACATCTTCAAACAGAATGGTCAGCTGAACCAGGCTGGGCCACAAGAACTGGCCCAACAACTGTCTCGTGCTATTACCGCTAGGCCAAAGCAGCTTGCTGGGAGGATGGTAAAAGAACAACTGCTTCCTCTGTCAACTGATGCATGTGACATCAGTAGATGTCAGTTATGTGTACACTGCATCATCCAAACACAAATAAAACATCACCAAAGCCACACACAGTGACACCTGGAATACTTCATTGCTATTCCAAATCACCAGCTCAAAACCCGTTTTCTGAAAAACTTGATCATACGCAAGACGGCAACTGTTTAAAACACCACACACACACACACCCTGCAAGAACTGTTGTGCCACGGCTGGCATCAACAATGACTCATTCACTGCACCACACATGAGGGTGAAGTCCTCAAATCTCTCTCCTCCAACAGATCCTTGCCCTCCCCCTCCTCATAGTCGTCATACTCGTCACTGTCGTTGTCATAGGCCTCGTCTGTGGGCAAAGGGAAGTAATCCCGGTCCATTCCCATCATGCACTTGTTGCCCACACACTTGTGGTACGCTCGGTTGGCCATGCGGGAGCCGCGAAGCACAACAGGGATGCTGGCTAGGTGTGATGCAATGGTTGTCGACCTGAAAGGGTCAAAGTGTACCAATGGTTACAAGGCCCTCAGTGATTACGTCTGGGCTTGTGACGCCATGCTATGCAAGCAGAGCAGAACTGTGCAGAGACTTAGGAGAACCCCTTTACAGCATACCGGCAGGGACCACCAAAATGGATTCCTCTCCGCAGAACTTACCTGCTTCTTAACAGTGTCACTTCCTCTTGAAAAAAAAAGAAAAAAAGAAATCCTTCCTTTGTAAAAATTTAACACAACTTTCCTTCCTCTATTAAAAAAAACTGTTTCATCTAACAAAGCTTTGCTTGCTCTTTATGGAAAACTGTACTAAAGGCAAAAAAGAAAGTGTGCCACAGAGACATTTAAATCACACTGTGTGAAGTAGAAATTCACCATTAACAAGTTAAATACTAATACAAATGTTTTTTAACAAACCAGACCACAGACAATACAAAATTGCAGTGAGTGTGTGCTTTTAAGCCATTCCAATTGATAAGACCTGTGATGTTTCTTCCATTTTGGTCCCCTTTAAGTCTAATAAACCAGTCCCGCCACACTGATAACAGTGGTCCTGTAAACCAGTCCCACCACACTGATAACAGTGGTCCTGTAAACCAGTCCCACCACACTGATAACAGTGGTCCTGTAAACCAGTCCCACCACACTGATAACAGTGGTCCTGTAAACCAGACCCGAAGTAAAAAAAAAAAAAAAGACAAAAAAAAAAGACACAATGTGCAAGTAATACTGACTTGTTGACGCATTTGTTGATCTTGTGCAGTTTTGTGTCTGAGAGAGATCGGTACCTCTGAAGGTCGCCTTTACCGCAAGGCAGATTGGCCAGCTTGTCTGTGGCATCATCCACATGGCACTTGTGGTGAGCGCAGCTTAGGATGTAGCCAATGATGGGCACTGGCATAGCAACCGACCACGGATCAGGCTCTGGCTCACGAAAATCCTGCAAGAAGATGATAACAATGGGTGGTGAACTGGATCCTAAAGATTGTTTACCAGCTTTCAAACCTAACAAAAGGAGATGGTGCTAACAATAGCATGGGTGGTGAGCCTTAAAGCCTGTTTACCAGCTTTCAAACCCAGCAAAAGGAGATATATATGGTGCTAACATAGGTATTTACCAGCTGGTTTCTGGATTCATACATTGCAGGGACCATTTCTGCCACATGTTTTGTTAACCAGGCCATGGTGCCAGATGGCACATCTTCCCCACAAGCCTCAACCATGTGCCTCATGAATGACTTTGGGACTTGAGCTTTTTTTCCTCTTCAGGTACTGAATGACGGCACTTTGGGACTTGAGCCTTTTTCGTCTTCTTCAAGTACTGAACGACAGCACAGCACAGAATTTTGTAAATTTTTCATGGAAATGTCTCGAGTTTGTTATCTGGATGCCAATAACGTGAAAGCAGCCTACCTGGCGGCGCTGATACTCCAACAGATCCAACATGAGAGGCTGTCCCCGTCGGTCCTTGAAGCACAGTGGAGACCGGTTGTCCTGTACAGTCACAATAGCACTCTCACTGACCTACCAGAGGTTGAGTCCATCTTACAACATCCTACGCTTCTTTCTGAGCATACTCCTCACCATCTGTATTCATCTACTAACAACCTTGCTTCTGATTGTGATTTCTGCTATTGTAAATTAAAAATAAAAATAAACTTCCTTTATAGAGACGTTCACACTGAGAGTGTGTGTGTGTGTGTTTGGCTGTAACCTGCCACATACACTTCAGGCAGAACAACCAGAATCTTTTATGCGCTACTGTGTTAACACTGGGGTAGGATGGATACCAAAATGAGGTCAGCATAGACAATTGACTGCGAAAATCAAACTTCTCCCAGCACTCCTACTGGGGATTGAACCCACAACCTTTCAGTCATGTGCAGTGCCCTACCACTGAGCTATATCCCCATCCCCTGGTCCAGACAGCACATGTAAATGCCGCCATGCTGGCTCAACCAGAGCCAAGCCAGGCGCAGGATGAGTCTGGGGCATAGAGTAAACGTCTTCAGTGTGGCTGCTGATGGAACACTTAATGGAACAACAGAGGGTGACGAACCTTGTCCATGCTGAACTCAGAGGCACCGTAGTCCATCAGGAGATCCACCACTTGTCTCCCATCTTCCAGGCCATAGGCATAGTGCAGACAGGTGCGGAAATACTGAAACACAAAACCCTGTGGTCAGAACTGCGCCCAGCACACACACACACACACACACACACACACACACACACACACACACACACACTGCAATGGAGTTAAGTCCTCTTTGGCAAAAACAATCCGGCCATCCGTGTGTTCCTCATGTCCAGAGTATGTCAACATGGCCAAACATGTGGCTGAACAGCTTACTGTGTGCATATTTCCCAGCAAAGGAACCGCTCAGCCTGGTTGCCTGTTGTCAATTTTGAGAGGCATTTCTCTTCTCAGAATATTTCAGTGAAGCAACATTGTCCTTCACTCCTATCAGTCTGTACAGTGTGTTGTTGTGTGTGTGTGTGTTGTCAGTGTGTGTTGTGTGTGTGTGTGTGTGTGTGTGTGTGCCTGCGCGCATGCGCATTTGTAGATGTGTGTGTTTGTGCATGTGTGTGTGTGTGTGGCATCTTTCACATCATTATGCTTGAACCCTTGTTGCTGTTTACATTATGAGTTAGCTTTTGTTAAACTGCTGATAACATTTTCCATCTCAATGCACATTATGTGTGTTATATTATGTTTGTTCGCGCTTTGAGCCGCAGGGTAGGCTCTTTACAAATTTCCATTATTACGACTTAAGTGAACTAATTCCATCACAGATGGCAACATACCTGATCACGGATGGAGTCCAGGCGCTGCTTGCGTTGATAGACGAGCGTTTCTGCCAGAAGCTCCAGCATTTCGTATGACCCGCACAACGTTGCCTTGTGGAGCAAAGGCTGACCGTCCCCCTACACAGACGTACGTTCACAGGGGGGTAACGGAGAGGTCAGTAATAAAAACACAGCGGGTACTTGGTGGCTAAGAAAAGAAAAGCAGATGTGTCGGGGGACTTGCCTTCTACAGTCCAGTGCACAGCCCACCAGGACTGAAGAGTCTGAATGGCTCAATCAAGTCTCAGTGGCTCAGGACTGAGGAGACCTGAGTGGCTCTAAGTGGCTCTGTTCTAAGTGAGTGCCATTCAGCCTCTCTGCTCGCCACACACAGCTCGCTATTCAAGATACAACAACTACTGAGGAAGACTCATGTGTGCAACACAGACTACAAGCAGGAGTATACCTTATATATATATATAAAAGGTATACTCCCGCTTGTAGTTTGTGTAAATTGTTTTGGTAGGACTGTGCTCTACATGTGTATAGAATATCATATTTAGGTTGATATGTATCATGTGAGCGCTCAGGGCGTTGATGAGCGCATGATAAATGTACATTATTATTATTATTACCTGGCTATAACCAGCAAGAAAGGTTGTGCTGTGCGGCAAACAGCCGGACACAGTTCAGTGCATCTAGAAACTTGCCAGGTCAGCATTTCCGCAAAAGGGGAATACACAGCAAGCAGAACCTCATCTTTCCTTCATGTTAGAAGTTACTTATTTCTTGGATTTTTGATATAATGTTTTTGAAAATTCAGTTTTTAAGCATGAGACATTATTTTTAACCGGATACACATTTTTTAAAAACAAAATTTTTAAGCATTAGGACATATATACATACACCAGGCATACACATAAATACAAAGTTAAGCATGTGGACATATATAAATACACCAGGCATACACATAAACACAAAGTTAGGCATGTGGACATATATACATACACACATACACCAGGCATACACATAAATACAAAGTTAATATGAACAGACTATACAATGGTGTCAAAGAAAAAAGACAAGAATAGTAAAGACAAGACTATACAAACAAAGCTACAGGTAGACACAACAATAACAAGAAAGGAAAAAGAAAATCAGGCACAACAGCAGTAACGACAAGATGTAAAAAGGGAAGAAGGAATGGGACAGTAACAATTGCAGTGAGTGGGGACAGTTCTTGGATTTTAATGTGTTGTCAGCTGCCATAGGGCCACCTCAGGATGATGTTATCAGAGCGACTAGACACTGTGCCCAACACCTTTGAGACTAAGGGGAGAGTTGAACTGAAGCTGCAGCCTCCCAGTCCCCAAAACAGTGCAAGACCAAATCAACAACACCACCTCCTTAAATGTGCACGTGTATTTCATGTGTGTGTGCATGAATGCATGTGTGTGTGCAGGTGTGAGTGTGTATGTGTGTGTCTATGTACAGTGCAGGTGTGTGTGTGTGTGTGTGTGTGTGTGTGTGTGCGTGTGTGTGTGTACACTGCATGTGTGTGTACATGCAGTGTGTACAGTGTGTGCAATGTGTGCATGCATGTGTGTCTGCAGCATGGGTGCGCATGTGCATGCACAGGGTGCATGGGCATGTACAGTGTGCATGTGCATGTCCATGTGTGCACAAGAGTGCATGCATGTGTGCGTGTGTGTGTGTGTGTGTGAAGTCAGTGAACGTACGGGTCTCCTGCAGTCAGCGAGGCAAGGGTTGAGACCATGGGGCTCGTTGTGGCGGAAGTACAGCAGCTGTCGGAGTGTCTCCACATCACCGTTCTCCACCGCCTCGTGGACATGCTTCACCTGCTCCTGAAACACCATGCACGCACTGTCACAGCCACTTCCAAACTCCCAGACCTCTTCACCTACATTTTGGCATAGGAACTGTCTCTCAAAAACCCACAGGTGAAAAGCAGAGTACAAGCAAGGTGGGGGGAGGTGAGTGTTTCAAAAACCCATGCTTGAAAAGCAGGGAACAAGGGGGACGGGGTGGGGGGGGGGGGGGGGGGATCTCAAAAGCCCACACTTGAAAAGCAGAAAACAAGTGAGGGGAGGTGGGGGTTTCAAAACCCCATGCTTGAAAAGCAGGGAACAAGTGAAGGGTGGGTGGGTGGGTCTCAAAAACCCCGCACTAGAAAAGAAGAGAGCAAGCGAGCTTGGTGTGGTGGTTGGGGGGAGGGGGGGGGTCTCAAAAACACACACTTGAAAAGCAGGGAGCAAAACAGAGGTGTGGTGGGGGCTCTCAAAATAGTTTGACCCACTGTCTCCTTTCCCACCACAACACTCACCCAGCTAGGCCATTGATTTTTCCAGCCAGTGTCCCCAATCTCTTCCATTCTCTTCACAATCTGTGGCAGCTTACATCAAGCCATTCTACTTATTTTCTCAGCATGTAATGAGGGGGAAAAAAGGCAGACAGATGTCTACACTTATCTCAGGCCAACAGTGTCCGAATTCGAGAGCTGGCACATTTTTAAGTTTTCACTGCAAAACCTTTTTTTTTTTTTTTTTTTTTACCACTAACTGAAGCAATTTTTTTGTTGTTTTGCTTTTTTAGTTGAACTTAGGCAGCTTTCCAGCTGAACTTAGCCGATTCTCTGACAATTCCCATGCCTGTAAATCCATTTGCTCAATCAAAGCCATCTGTGCAGTGAGGCCCTGATGACACACCATTCTGATGACGATAACCATGATCAAAGACCACTCTTATGAGAGAGATCACTTTGATGAGAGACCACTCTGATGAGAGACCACCCTATGACAGACCACCCTGACAACAGATCACAGCACCCTTATGGCAGACCACCCTGATGCGAGATCACCCTGGTGATAGATCAAGCTGAGGAGAGATTATTCTGATAGACCACACCGTTGAGAGATTATTCTGATGACAGAACACCCCAATGAGAGATTACTTTAATGACAGACCACCCTGATGAGAGATGACCCTGATGATAGGCCACCCTGATGATAGCTAGACTGCCCCTCTTTTAAAACCGCTTGTTCCGAAACGTATCCCTTCCTATTTCCCTGTGAATAAGCCCCTGACCAAGGCATCCCTCATTAAGCTCACGTCCTCTTGGTTTTCAGGCTGGTCTTGACCGCTTCCACTCTACTACTCACATGGATAAGACAAATCCTACTCCCGCACCATCAGCTCTTGATTTACCCTGCATCAATCAGTGGCATGAAACAGACTCTTCTGTGACTGTTAGCTGCCTGTCTCTTACCTGATAGAGAGGCAAGTACTTGTAGAAAGGGTCAGTGGAACTGTCGGGACCATCATCCAGACTCTGGATGAAAAAATCCACAAAAACATAACATCATGTCAACAGCACAGTGTTTTCCCACACACACACACACACACACACACACACATACATGCATGCACACAAATGCGCAGGCACACATACACACACACGCACACGCACACGCACACACTGACTGATATGTACACACACATGAAAGCATGTCAATGTCCACTGAACAGGGTGCTTGTCTGAACTCCCACTGGACCAAAGATGTATTTATTACTCTTTAACTTCTTTTCAATTCAGCATGGACAGGTACATGACTTTCAAGACTCAGCTGCACTTTGTTCTCAACATATTAAACAATTCTCTTCTACTACATTGAAAATATAACACTGAAATGAACACTGTCTATCTCCCTCAAAGCTTATAAAATAAAGTAAATAATCACACTGAGAGAAGTTATTAAACAGCTTACAACAAAAACAAAGATAACAATGTTTCACAGAAAATATTTCAGGCATACTATACACACACAAACTGAGCTGTACTGAGAAAAAATGAAGAAGAAAAAACACACCTCCAACCTGACATACCTTGATAGGTGATGGAATGTGTTGGTAGCCTTGCAGAACCAAAATTTCTCTGTTGATGCCAACGTCTTGAAACATCCACCGTAACACCCACTGTAAGACAAGCAGACAGTGCCAGTACTTTACACGTGTGCACGGGTACTTGGGGAAAAGAAAACAAGTTCACCCACCCACTCACTCTCACACAGCACACCTCTGCTAAAGATGAATGCCAGTGTTTACCAGCTGTTCAACTGTTATTAATTTACACAAACATCCCTCCAGTGGTTGTTAATTCACACAGACATCCCTTCAGTCATCATTAATTCACATGAACATCCTTTCAGTGATTGCCAATTCACATGACTATTCCTTCAGTGGTTGTTGATTCACATGAACATCCCTCCAGTGGTTATTGATTCACAATCACATGAACATCCCTTCAGTGGTTGTTGATTCACAATCACATGAACATCCCTTCAGTGGTTGCTGATTCACATCAACATCCCTTCAGTGGTTGTCGATTCACATGAACATCCCTCCAGTGGTTATTGATTCACAATCACATGAACATCCCTTCAGTGGTTGCTGATTCACATCAACATCCCTTCAGTGGTTGTTGATTCACATGAACATCCCTCCAGTGGTTATTGATTCACAATCACATGAACATCCCTTCAGTGGTTGTTGATTCACAATTATGTGAACATCCCTTCAGTGGTTGCTGATTCATATCAACATCCTTTCAGTGGTTGTTGATTCACATGAACATTCTGTCAGTGGTTATTGATTCACAATCACATGAACATTCCATCAGTGGTTGTTGAATCACAATCGCATGAACATTCTGTCAGTGGTTGTTGATTCACAATCACATGAACATCCCATCAGAGGCTGTTAATTCACAATTGCATGAACATACCTTCAGTGGTTGTTGATTCACATGAACATCCCTTCACAAAACAAGCCTACAGCTTCCATTCAAACTGAAGAAAAATCCTGCCTACTGACCTAGTGGGTCATATGCATAAATAAATAAGGTGACGCAACTGGCCAATCAGGAAGTTAGTTTGCCCCTTCTACACAGAGAACATGCATAAAAAATAAGCCCGGCATTCTTCAGCGATGCATTTATGAACAGTCTGTGAACACTGAACAGAGCTTGTCTTTAAAGTGAAAGTGCAGTTCAAACCCGCATACAGGGAGAAGAAAGATATGCAGACATCTTACCGCATCAATGGCTGTGACAACTTTTTGACACTTGTGGAGCTCAGCATAGTCTCTGGCACACAAGTTGTTCTGAAACAGACAAATTACTGAAACACTCAAGCTGTTCTGAAAAAGACAAATTACTGGATTGCAAATTGCTTTAAAACATTGTTGAAACACAAGTGCTGTTTGCAAACACACATGTTGTTCTGAAAAACGCAAGATGTTTTGAAACACTCAAGTTGCTCTAAAATGGTCCAGTTATCCTGAAATACACATTGCTTGGAAAGACGCAAGTTGTGAAATTCCTGAGTTGTTGTAAAACACACAAGTTATTCTGAAGAAAGAAAAAGAGCTGTTCTAAACTCAGGAGTTGTTCTTAAACACTAAAACTGTTCTGAAACACACAAGTTCCATGAAATGCACGAGTTGCTCTGGGACACAGACAGTCTTTGAAATGAGAGTTGTTCGGAAGTACACAAGGTGTTCTGAAACACTCCACATTTTGCAACACAAAAATTGTTCTGAAGCATACACGTTGTCCTAAAACACAAGTTGTTCAGACTGAAATATTCACTGCAAAAGTCTGGTTTGGATCACACAGTTAGATGCCAAGAGGCCAAACTCGTTTCCCATTCTTTATAATTATGCTTAATTCCACAAGACTTGCTGTCGGACTCTGTGTGGCCACAGGCACAGTTAAGACACAAACTCAGAAATTTGTTGCTCCATATCTGCTGAATTCAAAACATCCAACACACACCCACCTCAACTCTTTGTGTGACAAGGTAGGCAGACCCTTTGTGTAGTATGTAGTCTATGACAGACTGGTCTGTGTCGTTGTCAATGCAGTGAAATAACACATTCCTGCCCTGCACACACACACGTGCACACACATACACACGCACACACACACACACACACACACACACGCATGCACACACATATTAAAACAGAACAAAACACATGATCAAGATATGAAAACTCTAGTTTCAAATGACTATCAAAAATATGAATGCTTCAGATTTGAGACATTAGGTGTTCTCATTTTATTTTATTTTCTCTCTTTTTTTCTCCCCCCCCAACCTTCAGAAAAGGGATGTAGGGATGAGGGAAACACTTCAAGCCATAAAAAAAAAAAATACAAAGACATTAAAGCAGAACCTCTTAACAACCCACCAAGCCACTATTTTCCATTAATGGCAGATGACCTGTCAAAGTTTTAGTATCAACTTCCACTAAACCAAAATTAATGACACCTTCAGCGGCAGATGTTCTTTGCTCAGTTGGTTTCTTTTAATTCATTTAGATCAGTTTCCATGAGCTCAGACACACGGAGGGTGGTGTGAGTGCAATCACCCTGTACCTGGTAGAAGAGGGAGTCAACAGTGATGCAGGGCCCAGTGGGGGTGATGGCTTTCAGCAGTTCTGTCGACATGGGCGGCTTGGCTTCTAACGCGGCGATGTACAGCGGTATGTCACTCTGCAACAGGCAGAAAGGCAGGCTGACGCTGCAAGCAGTGCGTTTGGCAGGCAGCACCTACTTGTGTGTATGTGTACAAGTTACATGGAGCGTCCGCCCTACCCACCCACCCATCTCCCCATGTGTAAAAACCTTCTTGATGTTGGCTGTACCTAACTCAACTGTGCATAACTGCACATTGTGTTGCTGTCTTCACCCAACCACCTACCTAAACACATCAACCCATCCAAAACCACAGACCCATCAGAACCAATGTAACCCCCCCCCTTCCCCCCTCCCCCCCCCCCCCCCCCTTCCATCAGTGCTTTAAATCCACATGAAACCACCAGCCCAAGCACCCACCTCGGCATCTGCCTTCATGGTGATGTCGATGCGGGCACCAAATTCCAGCAGCATCTGAACCATGGGGAGGTTGCCTTGTCGCAGAGCATAGTACAGCGGCGTGCAGCCTCGGTCCCCCTGCAGAAACACCATCACCAAAACCACTGAATTCTGCTGCATCTGCTGCACAGGAGCTGGGTGGGCAAACGAAAACATTACAGCAACTAACTCTCTTTCTTCCTTCAAAATAATGTAAACACCCCAGTCACCAAGGAACTGACACTACAGTGAGGCTGTGGGTGATAATGTAAACACCCCAATCACTAAGGAACTGACGCTACAGTGAGGCTGTGAGTAATAATGTAAACACCCTGATCACCAAGGAACTGACACTACAGTGAGGTTGTGGGTGATAATGTAAACACCCCGCTCACCAAGGAACTGACACTACAGTGAGGTTGTGGGTGATAATGTAAACACCCCAATCACCAAGGAACTGACGCTACAGTAAGGTTGTGGGTGATAATGTAAACACCCCGATCACTAAGGAACTGATGCTACAGTAAGGTTGTGGGTGATAATGTAAACACCCCGATCACTAAGGAACTGACACTACAGTGAGACTGTGGGTGATAATGTAAACACCCTGATCACCAAGGAACTGACGCTACAGTAAGGTTGCGGGTGATAATGTAAACACCCCGATCACCAAGGAACTGACACTACAGTGAGGTTGTGGGTGATAATGTAAACACCCCAATCACCAAGGAACTGATGCTACAGTAAGGTTGTGGGTGATAATGTAAACACCCTGATCACCAAGGAACTGACGCTACAGTAAGGCTGTGAGTGATAATGTATAAAACACCCCAATCACCAAGGAACTGATGCTATAGTGAGGTTGCAGGCAGTACAGATTCATAGACAACTCAGCTAATTTCAAAGCTGCTTAAGTCCGTACTGAAAAACTGTTCAGCTGGTGGCCAAGTATTTAGCTAATTTAAAAGCTGCTTAGGTCCATGCTGATTTTTTTTCTTCAGCTGGTGGTCAAGTATTTAGCTAATTTAAAAGCTGCTTAGGTCCATGCTGAAAAACTGTTCAGCTGGTGGCCAAGTATTTAGCTAATTTAAAAGCTGCTTAGGTCCATGCTGAAAAACTGTTCAGCTGGTGGCCAAGTATTTAGCTAATTTAAAAGCTGCTTAGGTCCATGCTGAAAAACTGTTCAGCTGGTGGTTGAGTTACAAACTGGTTTAAAAGATCACCGATTCTCATCATGATCAGGCCTGTCCTTCCATCCACCCCTTCAGCGCAGATCTGAATGCTGGTCAGGTTGCAGCTGAAGGAGCATATGTGGGAACAGAGTTCTAGAGTCAGGCTTTGAGTGCAGATATCATGACATAGATTCGATGTGAACTATCTTTCAACCTAACTTCTCTAAGACAAAGTCAGAATCGAGACCTGATCCTCTCCTTTAATTTTTGCTCAGACATCTGACCTATGATGTTTGTTTTCAAAAATACTTTGCCTTTGTACTGAGGAAACGCGGTACATGTACTTGCTGAAAATGTGCCTACCTAAAAAAAAGCATCATCTTCAACAAATTAGAGTGAAACTTCATAGGACATTGAAGGCAAGGGTAATGGCAAAACTTTGAACAGAATTACTGCTAGTGTTGTGGCTAACTAGTGAAAGGAGACGCTACTATACAGACCAAGTTCCTGAAGTTGATGTTGACTTTCAGTTTCTGCGAGAGGCGCAGCATCTTCCGGGCTGTGGCCACGTCCCCCGCCAGCACACAGTGTGCAAACTCCTGAAACACACCATCCATCATCATCACAGGCCACTGGGTTGGATGCTGGATCAGTGGGTGGATGGGGTGGGTGGGTTACTGGGTGTGCACACATGGTCAAAGAATGGCCAGGTTTGTAGACAGGTGGATGAGTGTGTGTGTGTGTGTGTGTGTGTGTGTGTGTGTGTGCAATGTCAAAATGTGGCTAGGTCAATGGCCAGGTGGATGGGTGTGTGCAATGTCAAAATGTGGCTAGGTCAGTGGCTAGGTGGATGGGTGTGCGTGCAATGTCAAAATGTGGCTAGGTCAGTGGCCAGGTGGATGGGTGGGTGTGCAGTGGATGACTCAGCAGATGGGTGGGTACAAGGATGAATGAGTTGGTGCATGGGTGGCTAAAAGATGGGTGGATACAAGAGTGGACGAAATGGTACACGGGTGGCTAAAAAGGTGGATGGGTCAGTGGATGATTCAGCAGATGGATGGATAAACCAGAAGATGAGTCGCTACATGGGTGGCTAAAAAGGTGGATGGGTCAGTACTGGGTCACAGGATGCATGGATAAAAGGACTGGGAATAGTGCATGGGCTGGCAAAAGAGAAGGTGGTCAGAGAATGGTTGGGCAGTAGCGTGGATGGGTCAATGGATGGGTGGACAACAGGGTGGATGGGTCAGTGGATGGGTGGACAACAGGGTGGATGGGTCAGTGGATGGGTGGACAGCAGGGTGGATGGGTCAGTGGATGGGTGGACAACAGGGTGGATGGGTCAGTGGATGGGTGGACAACAGGGTGGATGGATGGGTAGGTGGGTGGGTGGACAACAGGGTGGATGGGTCAGTGGATGGGTGGACAACAGGGTGGATGGGTCAGCGGATGGGTGGATGAATCAGATAGTGGATAAGTGGCTGGGTAAAGGGGGGTCAATAAAGGGGTGGATTCACTTGGTGGATGGATCATGGAGTGGATGCAGAGGTGGATCACTCAGTAGATGGATCATAGAGTGGATGCAGGGGTGGATCACTCAGTGGATGGATTATGGGGTGGATGCATGCGAGCATGTCAGGTTAGTTAAATTATTGAACAATGGCTGAAGCACGGCTGGAGAGACAGATGCACTAACAGATGGACACAAATGAGCAAACATAAAGAGGTAAAACACAACCATGCCACAAATGAATGCAAAAACAGGTTAAAAATAAAGACAACAAAAATCACATCACTGACCATGGATGGACGAATGCCGCTGACCACTCTGATGATGCTCTCGGTGCCAATGTCCAGAGACAGCTGCAGCAAGGTCATATTGTTCTGTAACCCATGACAACATTCAGGTCAGGTCTCTCATGCTACCCAGTTTAACGTCAGAGTGCATGCTACCCAGTTTAACGTTAGAGTGCATGCTACCCAGTTAAGGTCAGAGTGCATGTTACCCAGTTTAATGTCAGAGAGTGCATGCTACCCAGTTTAATGTCAGAGAGTGCATGCTGCCCAGTTTAACATCAGAGTGCATGCCACCCAGTTTAATGTCAGAGTGCATGCCACCCAGTTTAATGTCGGAGTGCATGCTACCCAGTCTAATGTTAGGGTGCATGCTACCCAGTTTAACGTCAGAGTGCATGCTACTCAGTTTAATGCCCAGATGCTGTAGCAAGGGCAAGATGTTCTGTAACAAACACCAATGGCCACAGACATACCAACCACAGTGACACTGGCCACAGTCATACTGGCCACAGTCATGCCGGCCACAGTCATACTGAATGTCTCTCATGCCACCTCAGTTTAAAGCCAGAGTACATGTCCAGCGAGAGCAGTGGCAAGGTGAAGTTCTTCCATAACAAACACCAACAGCCACAATCATACTGGAAGTCTCTCATGCCATTCAGTTTAAAGTTAGAGTGCATGTCCAAGAACAGCTGCAACAAGTCATGTTATATATGTAATGTACAGTAACAGCAGCTGTTCACTTAAACAGTGGGAAGGGGTTTGGGGAGGGGGGGGGGGGACTCTTGTGTGCAAGCTTGCTCAGTCGCAAGTCAAGGTACATGTCCCAATTTAGGCAACTGTTGCAAAAATATGTTATTCTGATACATCAACAGCTACAGTTGAACAAAGGGCTCTCGTGACATTCTGTCATTTATTCAGTTAGTCAGTTGTGTGTAGTAAGTAGTACATCTCCACTAACTTTACATAGAAGCAGTAAGACTAAGGTCATGTTATTCTGTAGCATACACCGACAACCACACCTCTACTTTATGGTAAAATTCCAAACATGTTCAGCTAATGTTAGCTGAAGCAACTGAAATAGCACAGAAAATCACTCAGGCACTCATGTGTGCATACATACACACAGACACAATCTCTCTCTCCCTCTCTCTTTCTCTCTCTTACACACACACACACACATGCACACACATACACACAAACACACACACACAAACACACACACACACACACACACACACTCACTCACTCACGCACTCACTCATTCACTCACACACCCAACAGAGTGCAACACAACACACAACACAAGACACACACATGATGCAGACAAACACAGACACAGATGGAGGCACGTACATAGCTACCACTTCTGCTGACCTTTTGAACATCTACCCGGCACCATTCATTAATGAGTTTACGAACATTCATGGCGTCATCACCTTCAACAGCCTCCCAGATACCTGGCTGCACACACAACATTTCATCAACAGGCAAGGTGACATGAAAAAAGTCAGGCCTAAAGGCCTAAAGACAGATAACACACAGAGGTGAACAGAACAGTTCCACTATTTGTGAACTGTGTGTAATGCTAACAATTTATCTGTACACAGTGCATTTCCAAAGGCAGAACTGGGGGCTGACTGGAACTCTTGGGGGCTGTGTACATTATTTCAAATCTAATTTTTACCTTTAACATCACACATACAGCTGCAATTATAATGGACTGTTCATTTGTTAACTCAAGGAGCAAGGAATACCCCATCCATCATCCCCTGTCTCTTCCTCCTTGGTTCTACACAGTCAATGTTTTCGTGTGCAGATCTTTGGAGACTAGTTGGCCTGTTAGGCATGCATAACACTGTGCACCTACAAATTTACAAACATCATCATTTAGAAACTGATCTCGAAAAACAGGTCTGAATTTCAACCTTGGTCACAGTCCTACAACTGTGTTCACACAGTGCATTCACTCTGATCCACTCTCCATTATCCCACAGTCAATGTGGCTTTTAAAGGAGCCAGCCTTCTCAAAAACAAGTCATCCAACAGGCAGAAGAGATCAAAATAAAAACTTCACTTTGAGGATCTTGTTTTAAAATGTTCCCGTGATTTGATATTGATTTTCTACGCTTTGTTCTGACAGCAATAGATAACAGGACTGCTACACACACTGACGCTGACAGGAGTTTCAGCTTCCCTGTGCTGCACACACTGCTTCTTTCATGCTGAGCATGAGAGGTCCATGCTCGCCATGCACGAAGAACAAGATAAAAAGAGGCCACAGGAAGCTGTTAGGCCACCCGCGACACTTGGCAGCTGTCTACAGTGGAGTCCCACTACCTATCGCTGACAGAAGACTGTACATTGAAAGTAAAAAGAACTCAGCATTTCAAGACAAAACTCTTGATTTTAAATTTTATTCTGCTCTCCCCTAAACTAACCAACGTGATGGAGAAAGGTCATTCTTTTTCAACAAAGCGAGGTTTGAGAAGGCTAACTCCTTTAAGGGAAATCCCACTCCAGCTTTGCCATAACTTTAGCTATGCAGGTGGATCAAGTGACAAGGACTGACGGGGCAGCTGAACAACTCACCACATATTTCATGAAGACGTCTCTGACTTCAGTGGGGAGGGTGGCGGAGGTGGTCACCACCTCCAGTGGGTACACTCCATCCTGTGGACATCAAAGTGAGGAAATGCATTGTAATGTAAAAGCATGGATACCTGTATTGAATGCTGCTCCATTTGTCATCAGGGTCAGATTTGTAAAAACAAAACAAACAAACAAAACCAAAACAACGAAGCAGACTTGTGCTTAAATCTTATCCTTGTGTAACAAAATATAATCATTATCCATCTACCCAGCAGGTCTGTTGCAGCAGCCAGTAACTCAGTTGGACCTATGGCATTTTGACCAAGCAGACTGCTGACCACTGTTGAAGGGCAAGGGTTCTAGCCTCCTGGTCAGTCCGTTTTCACCTTTAATTACAGATGATACCACTTTTCCTGTTGGAAGTCGCTGGTCGTGGTCAGTCTAGTTTTACCTCTAATTATAGATGATACAGTTTTCCAACTGGCAATCATGGGTTTTCTCTGGGTACTCCTGATTACTCCACTCTTTTTTTGGTAAAAGTCCATTTACATGTACTCTAAAAATTAATGTCAAATGTAGACAGTTATTGTAAATTTAGCTGCAGCAACGGAACATGACCAGTAGTGCCTGCTGGTGGCAGGCGTCAATAAACTTCCTGCACTATGAGTATGATGCTTACTGGACATGAAGTGCTCACAATATTCATTATCACCAGCTCTCTCTCTCTCTCTCTCTCGCTCTCTCTCGCACGCACACACACACACACAAACACACACACAACATATACACACATATATGCCACGTACACACATAGATACACTGGCAAATGCACACACATGTCATAATACATGTAAACACAAGTATATGCATATGTACATCATGTACACAGACACACACACTCACTCACACACACACACACTCACTCACACACACACACACACACACACACACACACACACACACACACACACACACACACACACACACACCTACACACACACACACACACACTAGCCACATATACTCACCTTATTGGTAATGTACACATCGGCATTACATCTCAGAAATGCTTCCACCACATCCGGCTGAGCAACTCCACTCTGCAGATAGCGTAGCAAGGGGGTGCACCCATTCTGAAAACAACAACACCAACATGCAGCCAAATGATGGTTACACAGACTGTATTCACCAGTAAGCACCGGTGTACAGACAATGCTGCTGTCTTGAAGGTCTGTCAGTAATGTTGCCTTTGGCAATGAATGGCTTCACATCATGCTTTGGATGCACATGCTTCTGACCATGCAAAATTATCAATGCTTCCTGCCAATGGCTGTAAGCAGGGCGGGAATGGAGGAGTGGAGGCTGGGCATGGGATTCAAAAGTATGCAACCTTTGTGCAACTAGCTTCATCTGTTTTGCAAATCGAGGGTTCAGTTAATTTCATGTAAAAATGGTTCACACTACCATAGCAGTCTCCTTTTGGTGTTTGACACCAACATGTGTGAGTGTGGTGTACCATTTGGTGCTTGACACCAAGTGTGAGTGTGGTGTACCATTTGGTGCTTGACACCAAGTGTGAGTGTGGTGTACCATCTGGTGTTTGACACCAATCTGTGTGAGTGTGGTGTACCATTTGGTGCTTGACACCAAGTGTGAGTGTGGTGTACCATCTGGTGTTTGACACCAATCTGTGTGAGTGTGGTGTACCATTTGGTGCTTGACACCAAGTGTGAGTGTGGTGTACCATCTGGTGTTTGACACCAATCTGTGTGAGTGTGGTGTACCATTTGGTGCTTGACACCAAGTGTGAGTGTGGTGTACCATCTGGTGTTTGACACCAATCTGTGTGAGTGTGGTGTACCATTTGGTGCTTGACACCAGGTGTGAGTGTGGTGTACCATCTGGTGTTTGACACCAATCTGTGTGAGTGTGGTGTACCATTTGGTGCTTGACACCAAGTGTGAGTGTGGTGTACCATCTGGTGTTTGACACCAATCTGTGTGAGTGTGGTGTACCATTTGGTGCTTGACACCAGGTGTGAGTGTGGTGTACCATCTGGTGTTTGACACCAATCTGTGTGAGTGTGGTGTACCATTTGGTGCTTGACACCAAGTGTGAGTGTGGTGTACCATCTGGTGTTTGACACCAATCTGTGTGAGTGTGGTGTACCATTTGGTGCTTGACACCAAGTGTGAGTGTGGTGTACCATCTGGTGTTTGACACCAATATGTGTGAGTGTGGTGTACCATTTGGTGCTTGACACCAACACATGTGAGTGTGGTGTACCATCTGGTGTTTGACACCAATCTGTGTGAGTGTGGTGTACCATTTGGTGCTTGACACCAACACGTGTGAGTGTGGTGTACCATTCAGTGTTTAACACCAACATGTGTGAGTGTGGTGTACCACTGAGTGTTTGACACCAACACATGTGAGTGTGGTGTACCATTCAGTGTTTAACACCAACATGTGTGAGTGTGGTGTACCATTTGGTGCTTGACACCAACACGTGTGAGTGTGGTGTACCATTCAGTGTTTAACACCAACATGTGTGAGTGTGGTGTACCACTGAGTGTTTGACACCAACACATGTGAGTGTGGTGTACCATTCAGTGTTTAACACCAACATGTGTGAGTGTGGTGTACCATTTGGTGTTCAACACCAACATGTGAGTGTGGTGTACCATTTGGTGTTTGACACCAACATGTGTGAGTGTGGTGCACCATTCGATGTTCAACACCAACATGTGAGTGTGGTGTACTATTCGGTGTTCAACACCAACATGTGAGTGTGGTGTACCATTTGGTGTTTGACACCAACATGTGTGAGTGTGGTGCACCATTCGATGTTCAACACCAACATGTGAGTGTGGTGCACCATTCAGTGTTCAACACCAACATGTGAGTGTGGTGTACCATTCAGTGTTTGACACCAACAATTGCGAGTGTGGTGTAAAATTTGGTGTTCAACACCAACATGTGTGAGTGTGGTGTACCATTCGGTGTTCGACCCCAACATTGCAAGTGTGGTGCACCTTGTGCAAAAGTGATGGTGTACCATTCAGTGTTCAACACCAACATGTGAGTGTGGTGTACCATTCAGTGTTCAACACCAACATGTGAGTGTGGTGTACCATTCAGTGTTCAACACCAACATGTGAGTGTGGTGTACCATTCAGTGTTCAACACCAACATGTGCAAGTGTGGTGTACCATTCAGTGTTCAACACCAACATGTGCAAGTGTGGTGTACCATTCAGTGTTCAACATGTGCAAGTGTGGTGTACCATTCGGTACAGCCTCTCACCCCCCAGGATTTCAGTCCCTTCTAGTACCTCTCCCGATACAAAGTGGCATTAAAGAAATGAAACCAAGTGAACAGTACATCGTGGGACTACTACCCAGAGTAAACCTGACGTTAATCAGAGAGGGGAGTGGAGCTAAGCCTGACACCTAGGGCAGAGCTGCTGGCAGCCTTCAGACGCTTACACTCCCAATCCTCTTCCCATGTGTTAAAAAAAAAAAAAAAAGCCAGAAAGATAGAAGAAGAAAAAAAAACATGCGTTAAAAAAAAAAAAGAAGCCAGGGAAGCCTTGGGTGACAAATGAGCTTAATTTGATCCTTAACAAGGTATTCCGCCACCTCTTTCCTTGCAAGCTCTACACGCTGGAGTGCAGGCTGAGAGACCCACCCAACAACCTATTATTAAACACAGGGTTTTGGAACAGGGGTGGTCTTTGGTGAAGGGCACACAGTCACCACTGAACAGTGGCGGGTGATGTTTAAAACAAGCCATTCCTGAAGAGTTCATTAACACTGAACTTATGAAGGGTGCAGCTGGTTGGTTAAACTTGTTCAATGCTGAACTGTCTCTGAAGAAGTACTGGCAGGGACCGAGATCTCAGGATGTGGAGGAAGAGGAAGACTATACCTAACACTACACTAGCTGCCTCCACCAGAGTGACTTCTGCATTAAGATAGGCAGCGATAACAGCCGTTTTAATGTTTCATTAATTGTGAGGGGCAAAGTCATAACGGCAATGTCCACAGACCGCAACTTTTGAAGAGAGAGGAGAGCCGAAGCGGAATTGAACTGAGGTCCTTCTGCTTACCAGGCTAACGCCTTACCACTAAGCCAAACCAGCTCACTGAAGGCTGGAGATGAAGAGAGAAAAAAAGGTTGTTAAAAGAGGGGTGTTCTGTGGTCATCTACACTGAACTATGAAGGGTGGGGTTGTGAACAAAACTTTCCCCAAAGGGGGTTGTCTTTGCTGATGGATTCATTTGCTTGCAATTCTTGTTGGTCCTATGCTATGCATAATTAATATATGCCTTTAGTCTGCACATCACTGGCCACAACATAAGCTGTTGGGACCATACTTGTTAACCCCCTTCCTTTCTCTTCAGTCCCCCCCCCCCCCCCCCCCCCCCCATTTCTCTAACGCCCTCTCTTGTTCTTTCCCTTCTTTTGTTAAATCTTCACCTATTATAACAACAGCTCCATGAAAATGTAGCACTCTCCCTTCTCCAAAAATATCTTCTTCATTTTTTGGCTAGTTTATTTAAATGACAGGTGCCACTATATACTGTGGTATGTGCAGAGAAAATAACAAAAAACAACAATGACAAACTGTGCTTTCAGCATGAACAAGCCATCGTAATCATGGTAAAAAAATCATTAAAAAAATCCCTGTTATCCCATGCTGCCTCTAGCGTCACTCCAGAGTGCCAGTGTGAAGCTGTGCGGTCTGCTAACTCAATTAGCTCAGCCAACAGTCAATTTCAAGACAAGGCCCAGAAGCCCTACAAAACACCACAGTGATTTGAGCCACTCTCTCTCTCTCTCTCTCTCTCTCTAATTAAATTTCAAGCAGCACTAACTTGGACAGGGATGAAGAGGGATGGGCGGTGGGGGTGTGAGCTGTCACAGCCCAGCAGTACACTGAAACCCGTGTGTAAGGCCACATAAAACTCCGTACAAGTGATCTTGAAAGAGGGTATGTTCTTGGCCAGGGATGAAGGTGGGTGGGTGCCGGGTGGGGGGGGGGGGGGGGGGGGGCGTTGTCACAGCCCAGCAGTACACTGAAACCCCTGTGTAAGGCCACCTAACTCAGCACAAGTGATCTTGAAATAAGGGCTGTTTTGGGCCAGGTGACACTCCCATGGCAGTTTGGGGGTGGGGTGGGGGGGGGGGGGGGGGTTCAGAACAAAGTTTGTCTGTGGCCTTGCCTGGCTAAATTACCCCCTGCTTTGTCCCTAGATTAGATATTGCAAGTCACTGTTATTATCAGTAATTCCGACTGTATGTATGTCTACTTTGTTTGCACTAGGTCTGGTTATCAATAATGATAATTATATCAGCACACCCAGTTTGGCTGCAATGATATCGGCAGCACAGAAAATACAGGATTGGCAAACATTAAATGAAGTTTTGAATCACCACTGTAACCTTGACCTTGAACACATCAATCCAATCTGTTCACAAGATGTCTTGATGATGATGATGATGATGTTCCAGCACACTAAGTTTGGTTGCAAAAACATTATTAGTATTTCTGAAGACAAAGCAGAAACTTATTTTGATTATATGAGCCGTCTAGTCATTTAGTGTCAGCTCCACTGGCATTAAGCTAGCTATGCTCCCATCAATCTCAGTGGCAGTAGAAGTAGTAGTGGTGGTTGCATTGGTAGTAGTAGTCATGTTGGTGGTGGTAGCAGTAGTAGTAATACCATAGCTGCAAGCAAAGGCTGAATGTGCAGCCTTTCCCCTGAGACAAAGACAACTTGAATGGCTAACATAAAACCAAAAATCATTGAGCTTCTGACCGATCAAGTATTGGATTGGACCCCTGGGAAGTTAAACAGAGTGGGGAAGTCTCTCTCTCTCTCTCTCCTCCCTCTCTCTCTCTCTCTCTCACACACACACACACACACACACACACACACACACACACACACACACAACACACACAAACACAGCACATGCACACACACACACACCACACACCACACACACCACACACACACACACACATGTGCACATGCACACACACACACACACACACATACATACACAAAACGACACACAGACAAACACGTGTGTGCGCGCACACACAGACACACACACACACACACACCACACACAGACACACACACCACACACACACACAACACACACTACATGCCCACACAAACACATATATACAAACACATGTGCACACACACACACACACACACACACACACACACACACACACACAACACACACACACACCTGGTCCTGCCTGTTGATGTGAGCTCCCATGTTGCGAAGCAGGTAGACCATCTGGGCAGCGCGCTGCACCTCACTGGGTGTCTGCACAAAGGCCTCCACTGCCAGGTGGAAAACACTGCGGACCTGCACACACAAACAAATTGTCACATTATTAGTACTGCACAAAAAATGGCACGTAAGAGCCATCCTTATCGGTACTGCACAAAACATGGCACGTAAGTGCCATCCATTATTACTACTGTACAAAACATGGCACGTAAGAGCCATCCATTATTACTAATACTACTGTACAAAACATGGCACGTAAGAGCCATCCATTATTGGTACTGCACAAAACATGGCACGTAAGAGCCATCCATTATTAGCACTGCACAAAACATGGCACAGAAGAGCCATCCATTATTACTACTGCACAAGCAAATGGCACACTACTATGCAAGCAAATGGCACAAAAGTGTCATCCATTATTACTACTGCACAAACAGATGTGTAAAAGCCATCCATTATTATTTTATTAGTCTCTGCTGACAAGATTCATTCACAATACTCATCAGAAATACGGCCACTACAAAGCTAAATACACAGGGTTTTAACTGCCCTTCTACATACTATCACTTCTATCAACTTAATTTTGAAAGGTTGAATACACTTTCCTATGTTAATAAAAATGTTTAAAAAAGAAAAGAAATAAAGTACACTGATGAACACATGCACATAAATGTTGCATGCATGCGCATGTGTGCGCACACACAGTGACACACACACACTCTCTCTCTCTCTCTCTCTCTCTCTCATCTCTCTCACACACACACACACACACACACACACACACACACACACACACACACACACACACACACACACATTTACATTTAATACACCACTACTCAATTCATTTACCTTTTGCTTTCATGCTACCTTTTCCTCTGAGTATAATTTTTTTTATTAATATTCAAGTCACAATAAAATTATTATGTATCACATAAACCCCTTGGTTTTGCAACATTAAGGTAAAAGTGATTCTGATTCACAGACCACATATACATGAGTGCAAACATACAAGCGCCACCTCTGATATTTACACACAGTGATCTGACAACTCTGCTGTAATTTTCTCTGCTGAACTCAAGGTGCATGTAAACACTCAAGGTGTGGAAAAGACTAAAGGGCAGGCCAAAATAAGCTCAGTGACCTAATTCCTAAACTGCCCTTGACACTCCCTGAGTTCCACAATAAAGCCTACTCTGCCTCTATAATCTTTTGTTTACCACCTCTGACTGGAATGACATTTCATTCATTTTCAGCCTCATCCAAATTCAGGCTCAGATGCCCTAATAATACCCATAGAAAGGTTGTGTGAGAGAACAACACAAACAACTGGAATAGGTCACAGTTCTTCTTTTTTTAAACTGAAAATCAGTTTCTATCTGTCCTTTCTGTTTTCTTCCAGTCCCAAGGCACCCATTCGATTGGTCTGTAGAGCAATATATACTGTGCAACCCCAGATGAAAAGATCACTCCGAAAATCAACTGAATGTGATCTAAAATGAGAGGTGGCTTTTAACAGGGTGTTTATTCACGTGGGACTCTGTGAAGTATTGTTCTACAAAAAGAGGTCTTGACAAAGTGATACTCATCTGCCAAGAAGACGTTATATGATGTCCTTGACAAAGTGTTTATCACGGGACAGGACATCATATGATGTCTTAGAATGCTTCTCGTGGGATGGGACATCATATGATGTCCTTGACAGAATGCTGCTAATGGGATGGGGCATATAATGTCCTTGACAGTGCTTCTCATGGGATGGGACACCATATGCTTCACACCTGCCCATGGAATATATGAAGGCAGACAGCTTCCTATGGGACAGCGTAATATGATGTCCATGACAGAATGTTTCTCATGGGACATCATATGATGTCCTTGATAGAGTGCTTCCTATGGGACATCATATGATGTCCTTGACAAAGTACTTCACATCTGCCCATGGGATATCATATGAACGCAGATGGCTTCCTATGGGACAGCATAATATGATGTCCGTGACAGAATGTTTCTCATGGGACATCATATGATGTCCTTGAGAGAGTGCTTCCTGTGGGACAGCATATAGTGTCCTTGATATAGTGCTTTACATGAGACATCCTATGGGACATCGCAATGAAGTCCTAGACAGAGCGCTTCTCATGAGATATATGATGTCCTTGATAGAGTGCTTCCTAAGGGACAACATATGGTGTCCTTGACAGAGCACTTCTCGTGGGATATATGATGTCCTTGATAGAGTGCTTGCTATGGGACAGCATATGGTGTCCTTGAGTGATGTGACTTCATACGATGTCACTGATAGTGTGTTTGCCATCATACATCGTCAGTCATAATTATGATGTCCTTGTTTGACTCTGCATGCATCATGTGTATGTGTAATTGCTGTGTGTGTATGCATGCTCGAGTCAAAAACACTGGAATTTACCAAAAGGAACCCCCCCAAGTCTGAGCAGATAACCACTGTGCTTCTCCTACCCCCCCCCCCCCTCCTACCTGGCCCCTCTTTACAGCTAACTCTTAATCATCATCAGAACAAAATCATTACTTTGTACTTGAACTATGTTTATCAAGTAATATTCATGTGTAATATATAGCCACAGATTCAAAGAGAACAAAATATTTATCTTCGTGGTTGCTATTGATCCATGGTTGTTATTACCAAGAGAGTCTTTGTTTTGGTTTACTCTTGCGTCAGAACACAGCAAACAACAGGGAGATGGGCTGGAAACCCTGAAGAAAGAAAACCACAAGGCTGCGTAAAAAGTGTCAACAAGATCTGCACACGGCTCCAAACCCCCCAAGGGCCAGGGTGGAAATTCACACCAAAATCAATACTACGCCCAACTAATCAGCCTTCAACATGGAATTCCCCAAATGGGTAGGCAAACGTATTGTGACCATGTCTGATTCAATACTATGTGTTTTGCACAACAAAGTGTCTGCCTCCATGAAAAGAAAAGAAAAGTGTCTGCCTTGAGAGATTAAAAAGAACTGTACACTGCTCTTATGTCCATGGATTCAGACATGTGCATGAGACTGAAAGACTCACTACTGCTATGAACACCAAGGGTATGACGGCTTACTAGCATCACCACTGTGGTCTCCTTTTAACCCCTAGGGTTAACAGCATTAGTACGCCAGTTTGTAACAATGAGTACATTTCTACTAATCATCACTAATTATCACTATCCATTTACCCTTTATCACTGCATCATTGTAATGTCCTTTTGACACTATTGCTGATGGCTTTGTGGCGTCAACAGACCATAATTACACTGACGTGCAAGTGACCATTACTAGATATGTAGTGATAATTTACTACAATTATACATCACTTCACCCACCCTTATACATGCACACGCACACTTGCGCACGTCCCCCCCCCCCCCCCCCCCCCCACACACACACCTCACGCACACACACACACACACACACACACACACACACTCACAGTTAGCTCTTGGATTTTAACAATCGGTCAACAGCACCCACGCCGATGGAGAGAGAGAGATGAAGAACACCAACGGAAACGACTTGGAAAGGCACACATATCGATCACTGCAAACCCCCATGAAAGAGTTTTCCCGCTGCCAGGCAGCTCAGTGCACCAAGGCGCTTCCAGTTCAACTTATCAACAAGGATGGTCCTGGAGCCAAGGGACACGACACAATGCCCGCAGGTGTTATTCCAGTTGGCTTCATCAATAAATCACCGATGATACGAAAACACACGCAGGAAGGCTGTGCGACAACACAGAACAGGAAACAGTATAATTACCCTCACAGGACGAGATGGGATGCTCTCTCTCTCTCTTTGTCATTCACCACGTACAGCGAGAGAAGATAAAGCCTCCTCCTCCTCTCTCCCCCCCCCCCCCCCCCCCACCACACACACTCAGTGAGAAGAAAGATGAACCCCTAACAGTGACATAATCCAATGTGATGAACGAGGTCACTTTACGGAAGATTAGAAGGAGAGATCGCTGTGCGTACGTGCGTGCGTGCGTGTGTGTGTGTGAGGTGGAGTGGAATACCGCTAATTAACGACGGCACAAGAATGAAAAAACGAGTCAGACCCAAAACACCAATGCTACTATTTTCAAAGATGTTTGTACTAAACTGAAATAGTTTTTAGAACCTACTGCTCTAAACTCAATCCGTTTCTGACTGTTGGTCACGATTTTCCTGGACTCCAAATTCGATATGACCCTGCAAAATCCTGGAATATAATTTCCCACCGACCTCGTCGCTCTATTTTGAAACACGTGTTCGAAAACAGATCAGGAAAGAACACCGTACAGTAATTACAGGTTTTGAACTAGCTTCATGGAAAAAAGCATGGAAAAAATATGGAAAAAAGCATGGAGAAAAATAAATAAATATACATATATATATATAATCAGATGAATACAGGTAAGCGTGCGTGAACAAGGCAGGAATTAAAAAATAAAAGGGCTATGCAAGTCTGAAGCGGTATGGAAGCCTGCGCGGCCTGACCGACTTATTTCTTAATTCTCCTGCTTTCAGTTGACCATACACAACAAAATGATTTCTGCTTTGATGGCGACAACGATAGCCATATTTCAATGTTTCATTCATTGCGAAGGGCAACGCAACAAAACAGTGTCCATATAAAAGAAGAGCCGAAGTGGGGGATCGAACTGTTCTTCTTGTCGAAATGTACTGAAAATGCCAGTTGTTCTGCACGAAGGCTGCCATGGTCTGCAGGTCGTGAAGGCTGCCAAAAAGCTTCTTCGCCACCGAGTTGGTCCACCAGCCATGGCGAGCTGTCCACCAGCCACGAAGTGAGTTGTCCACTAGCCATGAAGCGAGTTGTCCACCAGCCATGGCGAGTTGTCCACCAGCCATGAAGTGAGTGAGGTTGTCGAGTAGTGGGCACACCCGCCGCAGATGTTCTGATGCCATGCTCCCGGTCTGACACAAGGGGCGGAGTTCTGACCGATTAATTCTAAACTTGGTGAAGAAGTAGTGCTCCAGGCGGTTGTGGCCTGTTCGCAGCCAGCAGAAGACTCACCTAGCTGCTCTGATCTCGGCAGCAGATGCAGCGGTTGGACCAAGATCAGAAATGCTGGCTGCTGGAAGACAGGCCGGCCAACCTTACAGCAGGCATGCGTCCTACACTGGCTGCTAGTCTTGGGCCGATGTTGGACCAAGATTGGAAATACTGGCTGGAGACAGGCGGGCACACGTCCCACACTGGCGGCCTATCTTAGGCCAACGTTAGACCAAGATCTGAAATACTGTCTGAATGAAGACAGACCGACCAACCTTACAGCGGGCACGCGTCCCACACTGGCCGCCTATCTTAGGCTAACGTTAGACCAAGATCAGAAATACTGTCTGAATGAAGACAGGCCAGCTAACCTCACAGCGGGCACGCGTCCCACACTGGCCGCCAAGCTTTGGCCAACGTTAGACCAAGATCAGAAATACTGGCTGAATGAAGACAGGTCGGCCAACCTTACAGCGAGCACGTGTCCTACATTGGCTGCTAGTCTTGGGCCGATGTTAGACCAAGATCAGAAATACTGGCTGAAGACAGGCCGGCCAACCTTACAGCGGGCGCGTGTCCTACATCGGCCGCCAGTCTTGGGCCGATGTTGGACCAAGATCAGAAATGCTGGCAACAGATAGCCAGCATGGATTGGTATTGAACCCGTATAGATCCAACACAGCGCGTTGGCTGGGTGAGAGAGATCGCATCTGATGTAGCATGGATGCTGTTGCAGCCGCTTGCTGTGTTGTCTCGCCTTGATGATGGTCTTGGCTTCTTTAACCGTTGTCGGGCCGTCCTCCCACCTTTTGGTACCGCCTTCTTTTGCCGGGAGTGTCCGCAGTCTCACTGCCGCGTACGCTGCAGTGGCAAGGTGTCCACTGCATAACGATAGTGTGGGTTCCACAGGCGCCTGACGCCAATTTCACGCCCTTAAATATCCGTGGCTACCTCGGGTAAGATCAAACACACAAAATGTGAACAAGAGGGCCAAATACAAACCAACATGCACATTTTTTGGAAGACCCCTTTTTCAAGCAACAGTTATTCTACAAACGAATGATGAAAGAAATGAAATCAGTTAGGTCTCGGTTGCAGTCTAAAGGACCAATCAGAGATGGTAAACATGTCTACGAACGAATAAATGGATGGATGGACGGATGAACGAACGAGCGAGCACACGGATGGATGGAAGGACGGACGAAGAAAGGAAATGAAGGGATAAAAGGATGGATGGACGGACAGATGAACGAACAAACAAAATGCATGGACGAACAGACAAGGACAACCTCTAATCCACTCTGTTAGCCGTCCATCATAGTCCTACATCTAATCCACTGTCAGCAGTCCACCACAGTCCCACCTTTAATCCACTCTGTTAGCTGTCCACCACTGTCCCACCTCTAATCCACTCTGTTAGCTGTCCACCTAAGTCCACATCTAATCCACTGTCAGCAGTCCATCATAGTCCCACCTCTAATCCACTCTCGGCTGTTCACCACAGTCCCACCTCTAATCCACTCTGTTACCTGTCCACGTAAGTCTACATCTAATCCACTGTCAGCAGTCCATCATAGTCCCACCTCTAATCCACTGTCGGCTGTTCACCACAGTCCCACCTCTAATCCACTCTGTTACCTGTCCACGTAAGTCTACATCTAATCCACTGTCAGCAGTCCATCATAGTCCCACCTCTAATCCACTGTCGGCTGTTCACCACAGTCCCACCTCTAATCCACTCTGTTAGCTGTCCACCTAAGTCCACATCTAATCCACTGTCAGCAGTCCATTATAGTCCCACCAATCCACTGTCAGCTGTCCACCACAGTCCCACCTCTAATCCACTCTGTTAGCTGTCCACCACAGTCCCACCTCTAATCCACTCTATTAGCTGTCCACCACAGTCCCGCCTCTAATCCATTAGCTGTCAGTCCCACCTCTAATCCACTGACAGCAGTCCACCACAGTCCCCCATCTAATCCACTCCGCTGAGGCAAGCAGCGGCAGTAAGAAATTAATTTGCTCCAGGAGAGGGGACACCAGGGATGATTGGGGGTGGGATGTGGGGAAAAGCGGGGGGGGGGGGGGGGGGTAGGTGCCGGGCGCGCGCACGTGGAGGGGGAAGAGAAAGATGAGAGAGCTGGGCAGAGACGGGGGTGGGGGGAGAAAGAAAAAGTAGAGATAGCAGAGCAGTGAGGGCAGAGAGAGAGAGAGAGACAGAGAGATAGACAGAGACAGAGACCGAGAGAGAGAGAGACCGAGAGAGAGAGAGAGAGAGAGAGACAGACAGACAGACAGACAGACAGACAGACAGACAGAGACAGAGAGAGCACCCCCCACCCCCACACACATACTCATGGGAGAAGAGGAAGGATAGCGGCTGGTGGTGGGTGCCCGTGCCATGGGCTCCAGTTGCCCTGTTTGCGGCAGCACGGCCTGGTGCCGCAACACAGGAACGGCCTTGGGGAGCCTTGAGCCTTGGAGGCCGCCGCCTCCTGTCCCGGCAATCACGCAATGGCACGCAGCACGTGCACAATGTCACTTGGGGCCCGGGAAGCAATGGGACCATCTCGGTCTTCATTTATTCCTTTCATTCCCGCCTTTTTTTCTTTTTGTCTCTCTCCTTTTTTCTTTTTTTCCCCTTTTTTTTTAACATCGCCTTTTCTCGGCATTTTTGTTACGGGAAATTGGAAGGAAAAAGAAAAAGGTGGGGGCTGGAGGGGGAGGGAATCGGATCTAATTACTGACTCGATCGGGTTCCCTTGTCATTTCCCAACTTTCATTAACTTCTGGCTGTCGTTAACCATTCCCGAATGAACGTTGTCGCAAAGAGCAGCTTTGATTGATTAAAACGGGCAGTGTCTAGAACCCTTTGCACCTTTGCGGTCTTGCCTCCCCCCTACCCCCCGCACCCCAGTCTCTCCTTTGACGTTAGTTTTTTCTCATTCTCACTCCGTGGTGAGCCACCACTGCTGCAGAAATTAAGGTACCGCCTGCTGAGATTACAGAGCTATCACAAGTTCGCTGGGGCAGGTCAGAACATAGCTTTGTATTCTTTGCCTGCTGTCAGCAATTCCGTTTTACCAATGGCAGCCGTCCCCGCTCACTCAACCTCGGTTTTTCCAGCGACCGCCTTCAAACATAACGTGACGGGCCGCCGCGAACAGTGAATCAGGCCGGCACTTGTGTGGATGTGATCAATTATGCTTCGCCCTGAACATTATGACCTTTGAGTTTGACCGAACTGGGCCTTGAAGCTCTCTCTCTCTCTCTCTCTCTCTCTCTCTCTCTCTCCTCTCTCTCTCTCTCTCTCTCTCTCTCTGTATTTGCAGTATATCTACTTGTATCATACATGTGTGCTCAGATCAGAGTTTGGTCATGTTCGGTTACTGACAACTTTGGTTTATTTACTGAAATTGCTGTATGTAATTTCTTGTGTGGCTGGCGTCGTATGACCTGAAACCTTTTATTTTGTCCATTGTATGTGTTTATACATTTTTTTGCAGCTTTTTGTACGGTGCATTGTGCCCTAGATCTTGCTAGGGATCATGCGCCATAGAAATGTCCATTATTATTATTATTATTATCTCTCCCCCTCTCTCTCTTGACTGCTTATGATAGTGACCTTTTTTTCTTCTTTCTTCTTTCCCCTCTCCCTTACTGTTCTTTATAACATAAGCATTGACTGCAGTTTTCTTTTCCAATACTAGTCATATGAATTGATCAGCTATTCCACTGCCTTATTTGCTGGTTGCATGCTCATAATGTATAACTGAGTGATGTATACATGTGTGCGTTTGGCGCTGTGAACACACTATGTTTTTTGTGGAAATTCTCATGTATACAAATTCACTCACTCATTCATGCCTATATGTATATAAATGATGCCTGTAATTTTATATTTACTCATCAGTAGCTTAGCAAGGACTAGTTGTTAGCCTGGTTTTTGACTGAACCTAAACTACAATCCTTGTAAAAATAAAGTTTTCAAGTTCTCCCCCCCCCCCCCCCCCCCCCCCCACTATTCAGCAGCACGTTTATGATTTCCGAAAGTGCAAGACCGAAACAAAGGAAAGCCTAAAAAGAACGCTTATTTTGTGACAGCAGTGCGTATTTTGTGTTGTCCGATTCAAATAAGCATTCTACTAATTTTTAACATATGGCTCGTTCTGATCCCCTGAGTCAACTACGGTCAACGTACAGCTGAACACTGCAAAGTGCCTTGGGTAGTGGCAGTCTACCCGGAGTAAATTATCCACAGCAACACACACACACACGCACACACACACACACGCACACGCACGCACACGCACACGCACACACACACACACGTCAGACCGATGACACACTGCCAGAAATGCAGTCGAGGGGCATACCTGATTGATTTTGATGCCTGGGGATTATTAGCCTACGTTTGCGTGCTGACATCAGCTCGCGTGTCTGCCGTGTTGCAATCGTCAAGACGGAGACAATGTGACCCTGGAAATGTTCGTCAAGTAGGTCCAAACCACCGATCCCGTGCATGCAGCTGTTTCAATCCGTGTGCCGACCGGAAGTGCTAACGCCGCAGCTACACCACAATGATCAAGCGAACGGTTCGTGTCATAATGAAGGTGTTTAAAGGTGCGCCGTTTCATTTCTCTTGTTCCGTGACGTGTGGATCTTCCATCCTTACATTTCGTTTTTAAATTCAGTTTTTTTGGTAAGCAAAAGAAACAAATTTCAACAAACCTGAAAAAATACCACGTTAATAAGGACAGACAAAACCAGTTGATTAGCCTATATAATGGGGAGAAGAAAAACAAAACAACAAACAAAACCCGCACCCCACTCAACAGGCATTGCGGTGGTAATAACAACGTACAAAAATGGAAGCATAGGACAGTAGAATCATTCTGTTTTTGTATAGTTTCTCTGCCAACACGTGAGCATTTCCTTCCCTACTTTTCACATGATTTCGCGAAAACTGAGGCAACGCAGGACCAGAAGAGGCCAGCTTCACGTCTTTGGTCCACTCCATGCACACATAGAATGGGTGACATCCAGAGCGAGTACACACGTGAAGCGGACAACGCAGTGTATGGTTTTTAGCTATTTGGTTGATAAATAAAACAGCAAAAGACTTCTTTCTTTCTTTTTTCTCTTTCTTTTTGTTTTCTTCTATTTTTGTTTTCTTTTTTTGGTTCTGGTTTAGTGGACAGTATGCTTTGCGTGCGTGCGCACGCACGCACGCACGCACACGCACACGCACACACACACACACACACACAACACCGCGTCCCCCGAGTAAGGGAAATTTTCTTGCACCCATTCCCCGCGCGCGAGCCGTAAACGGGACTGATGTAGCTCGAGAAAAAACACGAGTGGCGCGGGCAGGGCCCTTTTTCCCCCGGTTTTTTTCTGAGTATCCCAAAACAATATATATATATAAAAACAGACCAGACAGACAGACAACACACACAACACACACCACACACACACACACACACACACACACACCCCACACACCACACACACACAGGAACAAAGAGGAGAATAATGTGTAGGACGGTAAAATTTTAGTTATGTGAGC
>JABMCL010000302.1:60000-76131 GCA_018857735.1 Alviniconcha marisindica | reverse complement strand
TATTGCTTCTGTGCTCATGTCCCCACTTGATGTTTCAGGAACGCTTGCATGTTGACACAGAGTTCCAGTGAAACCTTGTGGGCAAGCGCAGGCTAGCTCCCCGGTGCTGTGATCAAGGTAGCAGGTGGCTCCGTTATGGCAGGGATTGTACTGGTGACAAGGGTCCGTTGAACCGGTGGGTGTTTCTGGAGAGATGTCGGCAGGTATTGTTGTAGGCAGAGATTCATCGCTAGTCGTTTCTTGCAGATCTCCAGAGGCCGTCGTACTTGGACTGATGTCACCGCTGCTTGTCTCTTCTGTGTCTCCAGAAGCCGTTGTGGTGAACAGGATATCGCCAGATCCTGTTTGGTTCAATACATCTGCGGGGATGATCGTGGGCGTGAAATCACCACTGGATGTTTGGTCCAAGTCACCGGATGAACTTGGCTGTGTGACAATGTCCCCGCTGCTTGTTTGGCTGATGTCTCCAGAAGCTGTTACGTCCGCTTTCTCGGTTGTTAGCGTTATTGCTTCTGTGCTGATGTCTCCACTTGATGTTTCAGTAACGCTTGCATGTTGACACAGAGTTCCAGTGAAACCTTGTGGGCAAGCGCAGGCAAGCTCCCCGGTGCTGTGATCAATAGCAGGTGGCTCCGTTATGGCAGGGATTGTACTGGTGACAAGGGTCCGTTGAATCGGTGGATGTTTCTGGAGAGATATCGGCAGGTATTGTTGTAGGCAGAGATTCACCGCTAGTCGTTTCTTGCAAATCTCCAAAAAAAAAAAAAAAAAAAAAAAAAAAAAAAAAAAAAAAAAAAAAAAAAAAAAAAAAAAAAAAAAAAAACCCCCCCCCCCCCCCCCCCCCCCCCCCCCCCCCCCCCCCCCCCCCCCCCCCCCCCCCCCCCACCGGATGAACTTGGCTGTGTGACAATGTCCCCGCTGCTTGTTTGGCTGATGTCTCCAGAAGCTGTTACGTCCCTTTCTCGGTTGTTAGCGTTATTGCTTCTGTGCTATGTCTCCACTTGATGTTTCAGAACGCTTGCATGTTGACACAGAGTTCCAGTGAAACCTTGTGGGCAAGCGCAGGTAAGCTCCCCGGTGCTGTGATCAAGGTAGCAGGTGGCTCCGTTATGGCAGGGATTGTACTGGTGACAAGGGTCCGTTGAATCGGTGGATGTTTCTGGAGAGATGTCGGCAGGTATTGTTGTAGGCAGAGATTCACCGCTAGTCGTTTCTTGCAAATCTCCAGAGGCCGTCGTCTGGACTGATGTCACCGCTGCTTGTCTCTTCTGTGTCGCCAGAAGCCGTTGTGTGAACAGGATATCGCCAGATCCTGTTTGGTTCAATACATCTGCGGGGATGGTCGTGGGCGTGAATTCACCACTGGATGTTTGGTCCAAGTCACCGGATGAACTTGGCTGTGTGACAATGTCCCCGCTGCTTGTTTGGCTGATGTCTCCAGAAGCTGTTACGTCCGCTTTCTCGGTTGTTAGCGTTATTGCGTCTGTGCTCATGTCCCCACTTGATGTTTCAGTAACGCTTACATGTTGACACAGAGTTCCAGTGAAACCTTGTGGGCAAGCGCAGGCAAGCTCCCCGGTGCTGTGATCAAGGTAGCAGGTGGCTCCGTTATGGCAGGGATTGTACTGGTGACAAGGGTCCGTTGAATCGGTGGATGTTTCTGGAGAGATGTCGGCAGGTGTTGTTGTAGGCAGAGATTCACCGCTAGTCTTTTTTTGTAAATCTTCAAATGCCGTCGTGCTTGGACTGATGTCACCGGTGCTTGTTTTGTGTGTTTGGGCAGAAGCCCACGTCACTGATAAGATATCATCGTTGGAGGTTTCGTCCGGTGCCTGTGTTGCCAAAGTTGTTGGCGTGGTATCTCCACTGGACGTGAAAGTGAAGTCACCGGATGTACTTGGTTGTGTGAGGATGTCGCCGCTCGCTGTTTGGCTGACGACACCGGAAGCTGTTGTGTCCGTCGTCTCTGCTGCTGCCGTCAGGGATTCTGTGCTCACGTCCCCAGTAGCTGTCTCGCTTACTGCCATATCTTGGCACAGTGTTCCAGAAAAGCCTTGTGGGCACGCGCAGGCGAGCTCGCCAGTATTGTCATCGAGGTAGCAGGTGCCTCCATTTCGGCAGGGATTGTATCGGTCACAAGGGTCCGCAGGGACGCTCGCTGTTTGTGCAAAGACATCCGACGACGTTGTTGGACGTAGACCAAAATCCCCAGAGTGCGTTTCTATGTCACTGGTTGTATGATATTTTGTTATGTTAGCAGACAATAAAGATTTTGTTATGAAGGTAGAGTTTACTTGAGGAGAAATGGAAGAGAAGACATCAAGCAGAGTAGTATTAATCACGGCAGTGGTATAGTTTGTAGATGAAGTAGAAAATGCAGTCGTGGCAGTAGCATTCGGAGAAAGAAAGGATGTGTCAGAAAAAGTAGCAGTATCACCAGAAAGAGGAGTTTCAGGCACAGCCACAGTAGAAGACATTCCGGCAGGCAAAGTTCTATCACTCAGAACAGTTCTTGCATCACCACTTGCAGAGATTGTAATATCACCTTCTGATGTAGACGCAGCTGACATGGTTGCTTCACCTGAAGTCGTTGCAGCTGTAACGTCCGTTGACTGCATTTCACCATCTTCTTGCTGCGGCACGGTTACTGTTTTGACGTGGCCAGATGGTGACGGTGATGGTGCTACTCTATCCGTTGTCCTTCTGACCGGGCCCAGAGTTCTGTCAAAGGTCTGGAATGTCCTCACGATCGTTTCTGGGGTGGTCACTACAGTGTCCATTGGCTGTTCTTCAAGTTGGCACATTTTGCCTATAACAGATGCAAAAGCATAGTCAGAAACTTTGAAAACAAGCGGCAGACATCAAAACTGCAGTGGACGTGTAGGGTTCAGTAGAAGTTATTATTATGTAGCTTCATAGAAGGCATCCGAGGACAGATCGTCACGGAGTCGGTGTATCCGTTCAGCATTCCACACAAAAGCATTATATTCATTAGGATGTGTAAAGTCATGCAAATACTGAAATCGAATGAATAAGAATTTCACTTTCATCTTGTCAACTCCACTGCAACCACGACATTTACAAGCAAAAATAAATAAATAAATAAATATGTAAACAAAACAAATGTAAATCTAAGCATTCCGCAAACCTTTTGACACATATTCTTCTACAGGAGTTAATTGTGGGTCAAAATCCAAGGAACGGCTCTTTGTGTGCCTGTTATATTCTTTTTTCCTCTGCAAACGATCTATCCCCGAACGTGTTGTCGTTTTTCATCTTCATTTTTGGTGAGTGTGAAAAAAGTTTGTATTGCTTAATGACGATGTCTGTTCGTCTTAATGTGACCCTGCACAGTTTACTGGATAGTACAGTCCAGTTACTAACTTCACCTTCATTGAACTATCGACTCCTCACCTGAAAACCCGGGTGGACACTGGCACACATAGTCGTTGACAGCATCCATGCATGTGCCCCCGTTACGACAGGGACTGGAACTGCATTCGTCCACGTTGATTTCGCAGAGCTGTCCATCGTAACCTTCGTCACAAAGGCACCGGAACCCAGTGCCCATAAGCACACACAGACCGTCGTTGACGCACGGGTCTGGCTCACACGGGTTCTCGGGCTCTGCAGTGAGGACTGGCGGTGGCGAGGATGAAGAGACCACTGGACTGGCGGCAGAGGTGAGTTGTGTGTCTGGTGATGACATCTCGGGATCTGCCGTTGGGTTGCTACACAGCAAACCCGAGTATCCTTCCTCGCAGATGCATGAGAACTCCTCTCCACTTTCGGGGGCACACGTCCCTCCATTTTCACATGGATTCGGCTCGCAAGGGTCGACGAGGTCTTCTTCCATAATGTTGCATTTCGGCCCAGAAAAGCCCTCTAAGCACTGGCAGATATAGCTTTTTCCATCTACGACGCACGTGCCTTCATTCCAGCACGGATTTAGATCGCAAGGATTTGGTTTCCTAGAGTCGTCGATGCTACAAAGTCGACCGGAAAATCCTTCAGCACATTCGCACGTGAACTCTTCGCCATGCGGGATGCAGGTAGCTCCATTCTGACATTGGCTTGGTTCGCAAGGACTAACTTTCTCTGGCAACACGTCCTTACACTGTTCTCCCGAGAAACCTTCAGGGCACTCGCATCTAAATCCGTCTTCAAAGGCATGACAAGTTCCTTCGTTCCAGCAAGGGTTTGAGTCGCAAGGGTCGGTCGATTCCTGCTCAGTTATGCTGCACAGAGGACCCGAAAACCCTTGTGGACAGGAACAGTATGCTTCTGTTTCTTTTACAAAACAAGTTCCCCCGTTCTGACAACGGTGGAGTTTACATGGATCAAAGTCATCAGCATCTGCTGCCTCCACCTCACACAGTAAACCCGAAAATCCCTCTGAACAGTTGCAGGACACTTCCCTTCCTTGTAGCCTGCACGTACCTCCATTCAGACAAGGATTTGTTTCGCAAGGATCCATCACCTCTTTGAACAGTTCAAGAATGTTGCAAAGCGCCCCTGATATCCCCTGAAGACAAGTGCATTTAACATGACCATCTTCAAGCAAGCACGTGCCGCCATTCAGACAAGGGTTGGGAACGCAAGGATTTGGGCCGTCCGGCTCCGTGCCTCCCCTTTCGCACAGATCTCCAGAGAAACCAGCCAAACAGTTGCAGGCGGGTATGTTCCCGAAAGGCACGCACGTTCCGTGGTTTTTGCACGGATTCGGAAGGCATGGGTTGAGGAAATCCGGTTCAGGCACTTCCACGTCACACAGTGGCCCAGCAAAGCCTTCAAGGCAGCTGCACAGAGCTCGTGTCCCTTGCTGTATGCACGTTGCTCCGTTTTGGCATGGGTTGGGTTCGCAAGGGTCCAAGGAATCATCGGATTCCTTAATCTCGCACATGATTCCGGTGAAGCCTTGAAGGCAGATACATCGAAACTCTCCTCCCTTGGTCAAGCAAAGAGCTCCGTTCCGGCAGGGGTTCGGTTGACACGGGCTGGACAGCTGAGTTATTGGCTCTGCTGATCGTGTTGTCTCAACGGTTTCAAGAGGCGTGCCTGTCCGCTTTACTGACGAGTCAGTCGCTGAATACTCTGGTGTGGATGGTTCGGTCTGAGAAGGTCGCGCTGTTGCTGTAGAAGACTCCGTCGCTTTCGGTGTCTGGCAGAGTGTTCCAGAGAAGCCGTCGGGGCAAATACAGCCCAGCTCCCTTGTATTGCTATCCAGGAAGCAGGTCGCCCCGTTCTGACAAGGATTGTAACGGTCACAAGGGTCGGTATCCGTCGTTAGAGACACTGTTGTGTGAACAGATTCTGCTGTAGATGGCGCCGTTCCTGAAGTATCCGATGGAGACGACTGAGTTGTGGGAGTTGTTATTGTTGAAGATTCTGTGATCACAGCTTCTGTTGCTGAAGACTGGGCTGGAGATGAAGGGAACTGTGTTGCTTGCTGGTATGTCGCAGAGACTCCCAGAGAAGCCTTCCGGGCAGAGGCAGCCCAGCTCTCCTGTGCTGTCGTCGAGGTAGCAAGTGGCTCCGTTCAGGCAAGGATTGTACGTCAAACAAGGGTCAACTTCTGTTGTAGGAAGTTCGGTCGGAAAAGACACAGATAGAGAGGAAACTGCTGGTGAAGGCGGGGACTCTGGCGTGGACATTGTTGATTCTGTTGTTGCAGGTTCTGTTGTCGAAGATACTGTTGTAAACGTGGTTGTCGGCGATTCTGTTGTGGGAGGTTCTGTCAAAAGAGAAGTCGTAACAGACGAAATGGCTGATGAAGACGTAGATTCTGATGCAGACAATGTTGATTCGGTTGATGCAGGTTCTGTGGTCGACGATATTATAGATAATGCAGCTGAAGTTTCGTTTGCAGGAGGCGTTGTCGTAGGTGATTCTGTCGTCAGAGTTTCTGTGGTTGAAGACTCTGCTAGAGACGTCGGAGTTACCATTACTGTTGGTGTTTGGCAGAGTGTTCCCGAGAAGCCATCAGGACAAATACAACCCAGCTCTCCTGTACTGTCATCGAGGTAGCAAGTGGCTCCATTCCGGCAGGGGTTATAAATTAAACAGGGATCAACTTTCGTTGTAGGAGGTTCTGTCACAGGAGACACTGTGGTTGACGACACAGCTGGTGCAGACACAGACTCTGCTGTTGACGCTGCTGTCGATTCTGTCATTGTAGATCCTGTCGCTGAAGATACAGAAGATTCTGCTGTAGGAGGTTCAGTTAAAAGAAGCATTGTACTGGACGAAATCGACGGTGAAGTGGTAGACCTTGGGACAGGCACTGTTGTCGACTTTATTGCTGTAAATTCTGATGTCGAAGATTCTGCTGTGGACATTGGTGTCGACACCTCTGCTGCAGACACTGCTGTCGACAACCCTGCAATGGATTCAGACATCGTTGGGCCTGTTGTTGAAAATTCCTTTGTCGACAATTCCATTGCGGAATCTGTTATGGAAAAGTCTGTGGTTGACCTTGCTGCCGACGATTCTGTTGCGGCCACTGTTGTTGACATTTCTCTCGTACTTCCTGTTGGCGATGATCCTATTGTAGATCCTGTATAGAAGATTCGGTTGATGGAAATTCTGTTGCGGTTCGCATTTGGCAAAGAGTCCCAGAGAACCCGTCAGGACAACGACAGCCGACCTCGCCTGTACTGGGAACAAGGAAGCAAGTTGCTCCATTTTGACAAGGATTGTACGTCGAACAAGGGTCCGGTTCTGCTGTTGTTGGAGTCACGGTTGCATTGACTGAATCTGCAGTGGGTCGCTCCGTTGCAGACGATTCTGTCACGGAAGAAGTTACCATTATTGAAGATTCTACGATCAGAGTGTCTGTTGTTTGGGTTTCTGTTGGCAGTTTAGGAGATTCTGTAGTTGCAGACGTTTCTTGTGCAGGAGGCGTCGTTTGTGTTGATGATTCTGTTGTTGAAGTATGTATCGTAGGAGATTCTGTTGGTGACGTCAGAGTCGCCATTACTGTTGGTGTTTGGCAGAGTGTTCCCGAGAAGCCTTCAGGACAAATACAACCCAGCTCTCCTGTACTGTCATCGAGGTAGCAAGTGGCTCCGTTCCGGCAGGGGTTGTAAATCAAACAGGGATCAGCTTTTGTTGTAAGTGGTTCGGACGGAAAAGATGAAGCCGACGAAACTGCTGATGAAGGTGTAGACACTGTTGCTGATTCTGCCGCAGATTCTGTTGTTGAAGATACTGTTGTAGGTAATGTCGTCGACGGTTTTGTCGCAGAAACTGTTGTTGACATTTCTTTTGTATATTTTGATGTCGCTGATTCGGCTGTTGACGATTCTGTTGTAGGAAATTCGGTGACAACAGATATTGCAATCGGTGAAACTGATGGTGGAATCGTAGACTCTAAAGCAGGCGCTTCAGTCGATTCTGTTGTTGCAGGTTCTGTAATGGAAGACGTTTTTGTAGACATCGTCGTCGACATTGTTGTTGTAGATTCCGATGTAGACACTGTCGTCGACATTGTTGTAGATTCCGATGTTGTCGGTTCAGTTGTTGACGATTCGGATGGTGATGAATCCGGTGTGAATTCTGTCGAAGGAGATTCTGCTCTTGTTGATTCCGGTGTCGTACGTATTTGGCAGAGAGGTCCAGAGAAACCGTCCAGACAACGACAGCCAAGCTCCCCGGTGCTGGAGTCAAGGAAACAAGTCGCTCCGTTTTGGCAGGGATTGTAGGCTGAACAAGGATCGTCGGCCTTTAGCTCACAGTCAGTCCCTGAACGAAAGAGAACATGGACTATCGAAAATTAAATGGCAGGGAGTTTTTTCATCAACAAAGGCTCTTACAATGTTTCAGATTCTAAATACTAGGTCTTGCAGCGGCGCGTAGTTGCTTTATCAATGAATAGCACCCTGGGCTAACTAAGTGTCCAAGCAAGCAACAGCCAACATGCCAAATGGAACAAATATACAGTGTCCTACCTCGAGTACTCACAGCACCTCTTCAATCGTCAGCCTCTTGACATGTCTAAACGGACAAAGTCTTAACAGACACATTGTTGATTTTGAACAGTACAGTGTCTCGCTCGCGAGAAATTTCTACACCGTCACATTCATTAGAATCTTTTGCAGATTCTGATGTCTGCTCTCTCCTCGTGCTTAAAAAACAATACCTCGTTCCACTCACCTGAAAATTAACATCCCACTCGTCACAAACATTTACCCCGTCCCATTCACCAGACAAATCTAGGCTGCCTAGCGGAACCCACTACAAAAATAGATCTTCCCCCGTCCCACTAGATGGAAAAAATAACACCGTCCCCCATACTAGAAAGGTATACCTCGTCCCACCAATCAGAAGATCTACCTCCTCCCGCTCAACACAAACATCTACCTCGTCCAACTGAATAGAAACATCTACATCGCCCCACTCGCCTGAAAAACCGGGTCCCCACTGACAACTGCACACTCCATCAACACAGGTGTTGCCGTTGTGAAAGGTGTCGGACGGATACTTGTTGACACGTATAGCCTCCCGGAGCTACTCCTAGCTCTAACTCCTACTCCTAGCTCTAAGCTCTAAGCGGGACCAGGTAGGGAAAAGGGAGGGAAGAGGAGGGAAACCAGGAGGACACCGACAGCTGTGCGAGACCCCACCATAATGCAAATGCTGCCGTTGTGACACGGGTCTGACTGACGCGGGTGGACATCAATTTCGCCAAGCTACGCACCCCACCCCCACCCCACCACTCACTTCTGTACCCGGTCCCACTCACCGGAAAATCCCTGAGGACAGCGACAGGTGTACGAGTTCACGCCATCGACACAGGTGCCGCCGTTCTGACACGGGTGGGACTGACAGTCGTTGACGTCGATCTCGCAGAGGTCTCCGTCAAAGCCGTCCTGACACACACACAGCGCCTCCTCCCCGGACTCGAAGCACAGGGCTCCGTTGAGACAGGGGTTGGGGTAGCAGGGGTTCTGCGCCTGGCACAGCGGCCCAGAGAACTGCAGGGGGCATTGGCAGGTGAAGGACCCCTGGTCCAGGTCCGGCACACAGGTACCGCCGTTCACGCACGGGTTGTTGAGCAGGCACGCGTCAAACAAGACTTCGCACAGTGGTCCTGAATGATTGGAGAGTAGCATCAATGAATAATGGGAAAACCGAAGTTAGAAGAAAAGAAAAAAAAAGGAAAAAAAAAAGGGGGGGGGGATACAAAACTTGTATCAGAATGGCATTTCCATAAAACCCTGTAGCTCGAAGGCTGCTGATCTGCTCACGACACTTCCATGTTATTGCTTTGCTCTCTCTCTCTCTCTCTCCCCCCTCTCTCTCTCTCCTTGTGCTTAAATCTTTATCCTTTTGTAATAAAGTATTATATGATCTCTGGTATAGAAATCAGCCAAAAGTAAATGCGTAAAACGATTATTTATTTGTATTCAACCTTGAATAAAAATCAATGAATTGGAAAGCAGGATCAGTAGAATGAAAGACGATATGTTTTGTTTGTTTTTATCTGGAGAGAAAAAAAGGAGAAAAATAAGACCATGATCTCGCTAGCTTGTTCTCTTCTGTCTTTCTGACTTTCCGTCTGTCTGTCTGACTGTCTCTCTTGTCCTGCAAAGGATTAACATCACTAAATGATAGGTTTTGAGGGAAATGAATCCAAAATAATATCGCGTAACTTAAGGCTAAAACCCTTGGAATCAGTAAAACAGTTCAAGAACGATAGCGTACCGCGGACACAGAAATCAAGGTACCCTCTGTTGAAAACCAGAACTATCAAAGATTACCTCTTTTACGGCTGGAGCGGGTCAGAATATAATAGCTTTCCATGCTTCGCATTCGCACATGAATCCTGCTGTTTTAATTTCTCCTTTTTCGGGTTTTCAACTCATTTCTCCCGTCCCCTTAGGATGTAAAGCAATGTGTGTTAAAAATGTTAAGAACAAAACATATATCAGTCTGTTTTAATGCGCAGCATTGCTGGGACGGAAAAGTCCCACTCGTCACATATTAGCATCTCTCTCTGTGTCTGTCTGTCTCTCTCCCGCCCTCTCTCTCTCTCTCCCTCTCTCTCTGTCTCTCTCTCTGTCTCTGTCTCTCTCTCTCTCTCTCTCTCTCACACACACACACCACACACACACACACACACACACACACACACACACACACACACATACAAGAATGTCTATTCAACTCTTCACAGCCAACAAAGAAGGCATGCCGTACGTAACACCAACCGTTCATAGCAAGCGAAGAACATTTACCTGTAGTTCCGGCAGGGCACAGACACATATATCCGTCTGGATAGTCCACGCACTGGGCGCCATGCTGACAAGGAGCTGACGCACAGGTCTCCTTAACGAACTGACAGAGTTCTCCTGAAACCGTTACAAACAATGTTCCCCTAAAACCGTTATTAACAAACGAATGCTGCCCTAAAGCCGTTATATTAACGTTGTTCCTCTGAATCCAGTCCCAACAACGCTGTCCTGAAGCCGTTACAAAGACTGTTCCCCTAAAACTGTTACAACAAACGAATGTTCCCCTGAAACCGTTATATTAACGATGTTCCTCTGAATCCGTTCTGAACTATGCTGTCCTGAAACCGTTACAATGTTTCCCTACAACCATTATTAACAACCGCATGTTCTCCAAAAGCCGTTATATTAACGATGTTCCTCTAAATCCATTCTCAACAACGCTCCCATGAAACCGTTACCAACAACGCTCCCCTAAAACCGTTATCAACAAATGGATGTTCTCCAGAAGCCGTTAAATTATCGATGTTCCCCTGAATCCATTTCCAACAATGTTCCCCTAAAACCGTTATCAACAAATGGACGTTCTCCAGAAGCCGTTATATTACCGATGTTCCCCAGAATCCATTATCAACAACGCTCCCCTGAAACCGTTATCAACCATGTTACTGGCAAAACGTCATAAACAATATGTTCCAGGGAAGGGTCATCAACAACGTTCCCTTAAAACCGTTATCGGCAATGTTCCCATAAAACCGTTATGAACATTGTTGACGGTGAGATAGCTGATAACGGTTTCAAGGGATTGTTGTTCGGTTTCCAGGGGGATGTTGTTGGGCGGAATTTTGATAATAAACGTTTTTCAGCAAAGACTCGGCTTGTAATCGAGTAACTTCATAAGTGAACATAATTATTTAGAAAGTACTGCATGACTCATCTCGGGCCAGCGGTAACCACAGGACTTTCCAGAGGGACGTTTTTGCCACGTACCTGCCGTGTTTTCCGGACAGTCACAGGTGAAGCCTTGAGGCTCATCCTGACACACACCGCCGTTCTGACACGGGTTGCTCTCACACTCGTCAGTCTCCTCTTCACAGTTCTTTCCTGCTCACACATTGCGTACGTCTTGTGCATTGAGTCTGGCCAAAAGGTAAGTCCTACACTGATTCCTCATATCAACAACAAAAATGTCATCATGATACCAACATCTCTTTCACACACACACACACACACACACACACACACACACACACACACACACACACACACACACACACACACACACACAAACCACACACACCACCACCAACAACAACAACAACAAAAACAAAAAACAAAACACAAAAACACACCAGAACTGCAATGGTCAGAGTAGGCTATGTGCTGGGAGAAATTTTTAAAACAGATTTAATTATTCATCCATGTACAAATCAACACGCAAAGGAGTTAATCAGCGCTCGAAAGACGTCACACAAAGACCCGAGTCGCCTACATTAACCCTCACCTGGCATGCATAAGCAATAAAACCTTGCTCCTCATCCCACACTCCCCCCCCCGTCCGTCCCTCCTTGTCCTCCCTCTACCCCCCACTTCCCACCTCACAGCAGCACAGACAAGGGCCAACGTCTAACACACTAACACATTGTGATCTTGTATTAGATCGCTGGTAGTCATTTTTGCTTAAGATTTTTTTAATCTTACGTGTGTGAGAGAGGAAAACGTTGCAGTAAATGTTTGAAACATGTGGGCGCCGCGAGCCCCACTGTTGTCGGACCTGACGTCAGCGGATGGAGCAGTCTAACTAAAACTGACCAGTAAAGCCGGCGGGACAGTTACAGCGGTAGTCGTCCACGAGGTCAACACAGGTCCCTTCGTTCTGGCAAGGGTTGCTCTCGCATTCGTCCGTCTCTATCTCGCAGTGTCTTCCTGGGTGAGAAACAATTACTTCGTAAGACCGAATGCGTCGGCTATCCATATTAATATGTCCATGTGCATAATTTGTACTGATTTCGGTCGTTTTGGGGACAGAGAGAGAGAGGAGAGAGAGAGAGAGAGAGAGAGAGAGAGAGAGAGAGAGAGAGAGAGGAGAGAGAGAGAGGAGAGAGAGAGGAGAGAGAGAGAGAGGAGGAGAGAGAGAGAGAGGAGGAGGGAGAGGGAGAGAGGAGAGAGAGAGGGAGAGAGAGAGAGGAGGAGAGAGAGAGAGAGGAGGGAGAGAGAGAGAGGAGGAGAGAGAGAGAGAGAGAGAGAGAGAGAGAGAGAGAGAGAGAGAGAGAGGAGAGAGAGAGAGAGAGGAGAGAGAGAGAGAGAGAGAGGAGAGGGAGAGAGGGAGACAGACAGACAGACAGACAGACAGACAGACAGACAGAGAAAGTGTTACAAACCATCCATAAACACCACAGTGAGATGCGTAAACATTTCTGAACATGAATTGATAGTTGTGTACTGTGAGTGTGCACTGACTGTCCGATTCGTCATAAATTATAACCCGCTAGCGTTGCTGTGTTACTCAAAACAAAGTGAGTATACAGATTCACTCAGACATGAAGGGCGCAGGACGACTTTGACACAGAAATTTCAGAAAGCACAAACAATCCAGTTTACAAATAAAGGTAGCACCACTTGGAAAGCCAGCATGGTGAAAAATTAGGCCTAATAATAACATAATTATGACAATTTCCAGTGTGTCCAACCTTACAAAGAAAGTTCTAAGCAAGCACGTACCACACAATCCTACAAATATTGTAGAACAAAAACTGCCGTAAATGAATCAGTCACAAACTATTATTACTAAAGATCATACATGAACAACACACCGACACTGTCAACACGACACAAATGCAACAAAGGCGCTCCAAGACTTAGTGTCCGAAAAGTGACTTTCACACAGCTGCTGAGCTCTGAAAAGCTGGGCAAAGAAACAGACCACTAAACCATTAACGTGTCGCCGAGATCTGACCGACAGACCGCGACTCGCCAATCAGCACAGGCTGTCGAGACACGCCATTCTTTAGACCGCCATTCACATCCGACAGTTCGGGTTCGTTTCCTTTCGCTAAACTCTCGCACAAAAGAAGGGTTATGTTGATCGTACATGTTCAAAACACATAAAAGGTAATAAAAAAAAAAACTAACAAAAAACAAAACAAAAAACTAAGGAAACTGCTGTTTATTATGACAAAACACGACATGCGAATTTTCAGGGTAAGACCCTTTTTCAAGCTACAACACAACAGTTAAACGGTGAAAAATGAGATGCTGGACACTTATCAGCGTTTGGTTGAGCTGTTTTGCTATGTTGTTTGGTATCCATGTTGTGTTTGTCATAATAAATAGCAGCATATTTAACCTTTTATGTGTTTGGATCTTGTATTAGATCGCTGGTAGTCATTTTTGCTTAAGATTTTTTTAATCTTACGTGTGTGAGAGAGGAAAACGTTGCAGTAAATGTTTGAAGCATGTGGGCGCCGCGAGCCCCACTGTTGTCGGACCTGACGTCAGCGGATGGAGCAGTCTCTCCTGGCGACACGCTAACCAAGCACATCACTCACCTAGAAAACCAGGTCTACAGGTGCAGCGGTAGTCTCCGAGCGGCAGGTTCTGACAGGACACGGCGTTCTGACAGGGTGCGCTGCTGCAGCCATCTTGCTGACCTACTTCCTGGCACTGCAATCCCGTCCACCCCAGCGGGCATGCGCACACTGCGGTTCCGCCTCGTTCGTAGCAGGTACCCTTTTCAGTCAGAAACAAAGGAAAAGTGCAAGCTGTGACCAGGAACAATTTCCCTTGTTTGTGTCAGGAAGCGTTCGCTCTCTCACTCAGTCTCTCACTCACGTCAGGTCACTCATTCACTCACAAAAGACTGGTCGTGTGTGTGTGTGTGTGTGTGTGTGTGTGTGTGTGTGTGTGTGTGTTGTGTGTGTGTGTGGTGTGTGGTGTGTGTGTGTGTGTGTGTGTGTGTGTGTGTGTGTTTGCCAGTCATCAGTTATAACTGGTTATTCCTGTCTTTGAAATAATATGGTTTATTTTATTCTTTCTTTCTTTCTAGTCCTTTATTTCTTTCAGTTAGTGCTCATATCAGAGTCTGAACGTAGATTTACCGAAAACAAACGGCAGAACAATTAAACGCATTAAAAAAAATATCAGAAGGTTATTACCGATGTTTCGCACCGACCTAAATTTGACAACTCTCTGTTTGTCTGTCTGTCTGTCTCTCTCGTGTGCGCTTTGTGTGTGTGTGTGTGCGTGTGCGTGCGTTCGTGCGTGCATGCGTCGCGCGCGCGCGCGTGCGCGCGCGTGCGTGTGTGTGTGTGTGTGTGTGTGTGTGTGTGTGTGTGTGTGTGTGTGTGTGTGTGCTTCTCTCTCTCCCCCCCTCTCTCTCTTTCGTGTGCGCTTTGGGTGTGTATCTATCTCTCACAATGAAAGCAGAAGGAGAAGGGGGGAAATGCGGCAAGCGCAAATAACGCACCCCATTCAAACAGAAGCCTGGTACACACTCCAACACGGGTGTCTCACACAGGTGACCGGTCCAGTCCTGGGTGCAGGAGCACGTGAAGCCATCTCGGAGGTCAAAGCAGGTACCCCCGTTCTTGCACGGGTAGCTGGCGCACTCGTTGATCTCAGCGTTGCACACCAGGCCTGCAAGGTTGGAACAGTTTGGAGAACAAAGGAGAACAGTCAATCAGTTAGCAAATGATCATGATCCCCAGCCACACCAGTCATACAGGCAGTCAGCAAGAGCTCAAGGCCTTCAGCCACGCTACTGAGTCACTCACTTAGTCAGCAAGTACACGAGACCTCCTGGCACACCAAACACTCAGTCATGGCGAGCACTCAAGACCTCCAGCTACACCAGTCAGTCACTCATTCAGCAAGCACTCAAGACCTCCAGCAATAACCAAACACTCAGTCGCGGCAAGCACTCAAGGCCTCAGGCAATAATCAATCAGTCCCTAAGCGCTCAAGGCCTCCAGCAATAATCAAACAGTCACCAAGCACTCAAGGCCTCCAGCAATAATCAGTCACCAAGCACTCAAGGCCTCCAGCAAAAATCAAAGAGTCAGTCACCAAGCACCCAAGGCCTCCAGTAATACTAATCAGTCACCAAGCACCCAAGGCCTCCAGCCACATCAAACAGCTAGTCAGTCACCAAGCACTCAAGACCTCATTCACACAAAGCAGTCCGGCCACATCAGACAGTCAGTCTCTAGTCACATTAAACAGCCACCAAGCACTCAAGGCGTTAAGCCACATAACCATATCAGTTAGTCAGCACAAGCACTCAAAACGTCCAGGCACATTAAACAGTCAGTGTCCCTGTCAATCGGCAAGCACTGAAGACCTGCAACCACATCAGTCAGTCAGTCAGCCAGCGGTCAAGCCAGACTTTCATATGATATCAAACAGTCGGTCAGACAAAAGATAATGATGAACTAAGCAAGTGTAAATGTTACCTGTGCGACCAGGCGGACAGATACAGGTGTAATAGCCCACGCCGTCCACACACGTGGCTCCCCCGAAACACCGGTGTCCGATGCAATCGTCGATGTTGGTCAGACAGTCGTTCCCCGTCCAGCCTGCAAGGCAGCCAGAGGACAGTTAGACGTAAACCGGCTGTCCACGTCCCTCTCCGCCAACACTCAACAAGTACCACATCTGGAGGCGATGTTCATGACCGATGCATCCGTAAAAGACCAAGATTTTGTCCAGCAAAATCTCTTACCTGAGTCATGTTACGCTCGCGTGAAATGGGTCCGCTAATGCCAAAACCCCACTGAGGAAAAGGTACTAACCATAAACAAACATACAAACCAAAAAGCAGCAAAGGGGAGGGGGGGGGGGGGGGGGGGGGGGCTGGCTATACTAAATATTTGTCGCACTGTGCTAAAACCATATAATATGT
>JABMCL010000302.1:0-55000 GCA_018857735.1 Alviniconcha marisindica | reverse complement strand
TTTTTCATTACCTTCAATATCCGAGTGCCAGTTCTGTTTGTAGAATGACATAATTCTGTCTTTAAATTCGGCTACAAAACGCTCTTCATAGCCAACTCCTTGGCACAGCCATACAATCCCAAAGCCGTTCTCAATTTAATATTTGCTGTACTTTGGATACCCAATTTATTCTGCCCTGGTTATGTTGAATTAGCAGCATGTCGTAAGTCTGCCTACATAATCTTGATAATTGTAGTCTAATTAGCCTGATCCAGTACTTTATGCATTTCATAGCAGTTCTAATAAATAGTGGATATCTGCCTGTCTCTCCATACTAAAGCTTATTTGATGAGTGCAAGGGAACGCTGAGGAACCTCTTCATAGCAAATGTCTGAACCTTTTCAATTTGGTCTACATTCCTAAGGCCCTAAACTTCAGCAGGATAGGTGAGCATTGGTTCTATCTGAGAATCAAAAAGCTTCTAAAAGATCATAAGGTCTGAGGAACTCAATCTCATAGCTTTCTGAATTTCCATTACACTTTTTTTACCCTTTTTACATACATCTGAAAGCACAAAGTCAATACACAGTTTTGTAGTAAATGTCATTCCCAAATATTTATATGCATGAGAGAGAGAGAGAGAGAGAGAGAGAGAGAGAGAGAGAGAGAGAGAGAGAGAGAGAGAGAGAGAGAGAGAGAGAGAGAGAGAGAGAGAGAGAGAGAGAGACGAAGAGAGAGACACACACACACACACACACACACACACACACACACACACACACACACACACACATACACACACACTGACACACACATACACACACACACACACACGTACTCACGCGCGCGCATGCATTTCTATCCTACTACCTCTCCCTGTGTATGTGTATGCGTGCGCGTGCGTGCTTGCGTGCGTATGTCAGCGTGGCTATGACTGTGTCTCCACAACGGATGTCATTGCGCAGAGCAAATAAAACCAACACTATCAACCTATTGTGTCCAAAATCTTCAGTGTTCTGGAAACCTTTCCCCACGAACGGATATTACTGCCGGATTTGATGTATCAGAACCTACGCACAGTATCACAGAAAGCAACGCCAGAATCGACGGCTGTTTTCAAAACACAAAATGCATTATTTTCTCCCGCAGATATTGCCGGCAGCTGCGCAGCCTGAAACTAACGAGATACAGCCCAACCTCCGCCGACCAGCAGACGGAAACCCAGCACGGGAAGCTAACACCGAGACTCGCACTGCAATGGGGTTCAAACCGACATCACCTCACAGTCAGGTACTGCCACCACTTGACCCCCAGCGGCGTTGACTGCCTCGTTTAACAGCCTGCAGATGACGGTTGGACAAGATAACGTCATCAAGACTGTCTTTACGGACACCTTTCACTTGAGGTCAACCAGAGACGCCTCTCAGTCGTCTCCCAATCGAGAACAGATGTCCACTTTCACTCTTTCTTTCCCTTCGGCCATCACACTGTGCACGGGCTTCCCCCACAAGCATTCTTTACCAACACCCCAACAGGTATTTTCTGCCAACCTTCCCACAGGCATTCTCTGCCAATACCCCCACAGGCATTTTCTGTCAACACCTACCACAGGCATTCTCTGCCAACACCCCCACAGGCATTCTCTGCCAATACCCCACAGGCATTCTCTGCCAACACCCCTACAGGCATTCTCTGTCAACACCCCCACAGGCATTCTCTGCCAACACCCCTACAGGCATTCTCTGTCAACACCCCCACAGGCATTCTCTGCCAACACCCTTACGGGCATTTTCTGTCAACACCCACACAGGCATTATCTGTCAAAATCCCCACAGGAATTTTCTGTTGATACCCCAACAGGCATTCTCTGTTGATACCCCCACAGGCATTATACCCCCACAGGCACTGTCTGCCAACACCCACAGGCATTCTCTGCCAGCACCCCTACAACCATCCCCTGCCAACACCCCCACAGGCATTCTCTGTAACATCCCCACAGGCATTCTCTGTAACATCCCCACAGGCATTTTTTTTTCAAACCCTCACAGACATTCTCTGTTAATACACCCACAGGCATTGTCTGCCAACACCCCCACAGGCATTCTCTGCCAACACCCCACAGGCATTCTCTATCGATTCCCCCACAGCCACCAAAGCAGCTGTGGTGGGCTGGGTGTGGATCACTCAGTAACCTCCATCCGACCCATGCTTTTAGCAATAAAAAATGAACAGTCTCCATACTGCTTTTATCCTGTCCCGCCCAGACATGCCTACACTGTGGAATATTCCTCTATACGTCCAAAGGTTTCCACGCTATTGTGAAGGGGAAGAAGCCGAAGACTGCTGCTTGAGACTCACGGACGACGATTAAAGTTCTTACAGACTGTATGTACAGGCGCTACCATCACATTAGGGAACTGGTTCACATCTGCAGCATGTGGAAGAATCATAATTATATGGTTGCCAAGTTGACCATCTAGTGTGGCAAATGGAACGCTGAAGAAGGAGGTATGGCGCCAAATAGGTCTATTCTCAACCCAGATGTCGACTTCTGTTTCCAGCAGGGTGGTGAGCATAATAACGTGTCAGTGGAGTCCATACAGGGTCGTTTTAATCCGTACCATCAATATGCGCCGGATGTTCCAGTTCAGGTTTGGTATGCCATCTTAATGTGCGCAGTTCTGGTGTGCCACAAGCCTGTATGAACAGTAAGAAATAAGTGTGCCTGAAGTAAAGCAGAGGCCCCTTTCTTCTTCTTCCTCATCACAAGACCGCCTAAGTGCTGAAAGCCATAAGGTCCAAAATTCTTACAGAGACCCGCGCCTCCCGATGTTCTCTTCCTCACCTTTCTTCCTTCTTTTTCAAAAGACCGCGCAAACAAAGCAAATCATGTGGACCATAACTGTACATAGACCACCCCTTGATCGCCTTCTCACCACCTCTTTCTTCTTTAGTTCCAAAGACCGTGTAAATACAACCATGTCGACCAAAAATTAATTGTTACAGACCCTTATCTTTCCTCCTCTCTTCTTTTTCAGAATTGCGCAACCCCCCCCCCCCCCCCCCATCCACCGTCCCCGTCTCCGATCGTATTCTTCTCTTCTTCTTCATTGTAATGTCGGACCTTCCTGTCCGAAGACTATCCCACAGTGTATGAAAACGCGTGTGGACGTTCTCCGTCACCATTGCAAAATATCATACTGATTGTTTATAAGTGACATTTTACAGTGAGTTTCCTAACTTTGCACAACAGTCAAATCACAAACAGGCGGTCACACGAACAGCCGGTTTGTATTTTGTGGGATCAAACACAAACGAAACCTGACATTCGTGCTGCCATCAAACGGCTTCCGAACACGCTTGCGATCTTTGAAAGCAAATTTCAGCCTAGAGTAGGCGAGCTTTTATCTTTCAGATTTTTCTGTTTTACACCACCGGCCAGGCAACTTGGTTGGTCTCCCTTGAGTGTACTTACCTCCCTTACAGGAAGCGTTTACCGCCGGTAGGTGGCAATGGCGCTAATGATTTGCAGACGCTGCGCATGAGCAGTGACAGTATAGAGTATGCAAGCCATGTGGAGAACTTGACAACGTTTTTGTGACCAGCTGAAAAATTGTGTGTGGTTCAGTCTTGAGTACGGCAGAGAACATTTCGCTTGTTTTCACATAGCATAGCTTAACCTACTCTATATTGTCGGCCGGAAACAATCAATACCTTCTTAATAAAACTACGCTATCAATGACGTCATCCGTCTGGCGTTAGGAAAGACGCAGAAAGCGTACGTTGAGGGGGTGGGAAAGGGGGGGGGGGGGGGGGGGGGGGGGGGCGGATATGGAACATGAAATAACGGCCACGGGTATAAAAACTTATTAACCAAGCATTGTGCCACCGCTACAGGTGTATAACCACCATCATTTCCTGTCTACGCTGTAAATAGCCTGGCGCAATACGTTAAACGTTCATCACAAAACAAAACAAAAACCACAAAAAGGAAAAAAAAGAAGATTTTTTGTTGTTGTTTTTGTATGTACCCGCTGATGTACTGCTGATATATCGCCAGACATATGATGTATCAGGCACATCCATACATAAAACAGTTGCAGTCGGAACCCACCCGTTCCTGTCGCCTGCATCAGTCTGAATCAACATGTACATCCTCTAATCGTTTAGCGTTGCCGCTTCCGCGACCGGCCCCCGCACGTGCGAACCGTAAGTCCAGACAGCGCGTATATAGGTCAGCCAGGGTAAAGGTTTACAGGGCTGAAAGACGAACAGACACTGCCTACACCTGACAGCAGGCAACCCTGTGTAAGTATGTGGACTTAAGTTTTGTTCTCCTGCCGTACGCTATTCCGAAGAAAAGGTAAACCGAAATGATCAGAGTAGGAGTTAACTAAGTCCGGCGTGACTGCGACTAGAACTAGAAAATGGGAAGGGGAATCATGTCAAATCAACGGTGGATTGTTTCCAGCATCAAATTTATTGGCCGACAAGCGTACACACAGATACTCTGATAGACAGACAGACAAACAGACAGACAGACAGACAGACAGACAGACAACGCAGCACGCACGCACGCACGCACGCACGCACGCACGCACGCACGCACGCACACCACACACACACACACACACACACACACACACACACACAAAGCAGCAACGTGTACATACGGCACTGTCGTATTTGTAACCCATAGTTCACATGGTTCACCAGACTCTATCATATACCACCCTTGCGTATGCAACAATTCTCCAGAATTATTTAGTCGCAGCTTTAGTTCCAACGTTATTCCTATTACGCTTGAACCACAACATTTCAAGGGCAAATGACTGATTGATTCTTGATATTTAGCGCACAGTCAACAGCAGAGGTGATAATTATCAGGGCGGGGCGAAGCACTATCAATCAAACAAAAAGTTATCGTTTACTATAAGCTTAGCTTGTTTAATGCTCATGCAATGATGTAGTGTGTTTTTCTCCATATTTTCATGAACGTAAACAAACTTTGCTTAAACCAGCAAACAAAAAATAAATGTTTCTAACTCAATGTTCATGTCACACACCACTATGCTGGAAGAGGACTGGGTTAAATGCAGTTGAATGGATCGAGAAGGCAGGTACATAGAAAAGCAGAGTTTATGGCAACAGTCGAAGAGTTCAAACCTATGATTTGACCTGCTCAAGGCTTTAAGTCTAAGCCACACGGTGCTTTGGAACATGCGATTTTGTCGTGCGGTTGAAATTGCAGTGTGTAGCATATGCCCTCAGATTGTTCGCCAGCGGGCAGAAAGCACGTCGCAGAATTTTACACGCATAAATATTGATAGAGCAACCAAATAAAGTATACAGATACAATTATTTGTACATTTACCACGATTATAAGCCAGCTTGCAAATTCGGTTCAGTTCACATTAATTTCTGCGTTCCGGGTATCCAACCGCGGGCACAAAAACGGAAAAAAACAATCGACAACATCTTGACAGAAGAGCAGGCTGCGAAGCGATCTCATCTCTCTTTCTAACCACCTCCCCGACGCACACACCCTTCCCTCTCTCTCTCTCCTCCCTGTCCACCCCCGTCCCCCTCTCAGTTCTCCTCTGAGACAAAGGGCCGAGGAGCTGAGCAACTGAAGGTGCTGCTTCGTCTCGTGAGCCGGCTGCCGGAGCGACCTCCGAGCTACCTGATGTGGCAGGATCAAAGGAGGCAGAGGTAGATCGCGTGGAATCCTAGACGTTGGGGATCTTCGACTGACCTCAAGGAATCGCTGTGAAGCGATCTCTCCCCTTTGTGGCTGTCTGAGGGAGGGTCAGGAGAAGTCGGGTAAAAGAGCAAGGGCTTGCTGCTCGAAGGCGTTGACCCTTGTTTGTGGGGTGGAGGAGGATGGGGGTGAGGTGTGAGGGGCCGGGTTACATGCCCTTAGTCCGACGTGTCAATGAACACAGGTGTTATTGCCTGCGGCTTGCTTTGATGGAGAGGCGGAAGTTGCTTGTTCGATTCGATCGTTCTTCGTCGTCTGTGCCGGTTTTCTCAGCCGCTTTTTCATTTTCTCCAGCTCTCCCGACACACACACACACACAACACTCTCTCTCTCTCTCTCTCTCTCTCTCTCTCTCTCTCTCCTCTCTCTCTCTCTCTCTCTCTACACGCACTCGCACGCACACACAAACTCTCTCTCTCTCTCTCTCTCTCTCTCTCTCTCTCTCTCTCTCTCTCTCCCCCCCACCCCACTCACCACACACACACACACACACACACACACACACACACACACACACACACACACACACACACACACACACACACACACACACACACACACACACACACACACATACACACACACACACACACACCAAAACAACAACAACAACAAACAGAAAACAACAGGAAGAAAAAATCAGTAACGCGGAATACAAAATACAGTCGCCTGACTGGCAGAGAACTTTGAACAATGCCAGTACACACACACACACACACACACACACACACACACACACACACACACACACACACACACACACACACACACACACACACACACACACACGATACAATACCCCAAAAAAACCCGGCTGCTGTGGCAACTGTTAATGCAGGAAAACGACTGCACAGGCGAATGTCAATGCTGGAAAACGACTGCACAGGCGAATGTCAATGCTGGAAAACGACTGCACGGGCGAATGTCAATACAAGAAAATGACTGCACAGGCGAATGTCAATGCAAGAAAATGACTGCACAGGCGAATGTCAACGCAAACACAAATCCTTCCAAAATCTGAACGCCCACTAAGGGGATGGACTCTTAATTTCTTGATTGAAGTAAAAAGCAAAACAAAACAAAAACCACTCGCAAGCCGGCACTGAATCGAACGGGAAATAAAAAGGTGGGTGCAATGCACACAGACTTAGTAGACCCACTGTTATCAATACCAACGACGACCACATGTCCACATACCGACCACCACCGTGATGTTGTCCTTAGGCGTTTTATGCCACAATGACGCAATACCCGGGGAATCTCGGAACTCACCTTACATTTTCTTGGGTATTGCCTTGCAGTTTTACCTCATCACCCACCGTTTATTTGCTTTGCTGAACTAAAGCATTACATACATTTACAACAGATTTGCATAATTCAAAGCATTCGGCCAGCTTGCAGACGACCACACCGTGAGAACACTTCTGACGTTTGCGTCAGTCCTGTTCTGTGGCACAGTGTTGTGAACTTGTTGGCCAGGAACGATTCTGGCGTGGTTGATTTCAAATGAGAAGCGTTCGTTCTTCGCTTGACTATAGATTTTCTTCAATAGGGCCGTAGGAGAAGCCACCCGATTATAGGTCGCCAGCAGCAGCAACATGACAATCACATAAACAACCGATAACCAAACAAAAGCATTTTAGTGATGTGGAGTCAAAGAGTTTCGCCACTGCTGTAACTTTCTTCTTCTAATGGTTTCTTTTTGCTTCTTACAGATGGAAGCTGAGTCACTCCCACGGTAGGAAATACTCTTTAGTTTCCCCGTCACAAAAGTTTGAGTACTGAGCTTCGTCAAATAACATAATAAAAATGACAATAAAAACTCTTGTGTCTGTCTGTCTGTCTGTGATCTAAGTACGATTTTTACTGGTTGATAAAAAATAAGTTTATTCTTCTTTCTCTCTCTGTGTTCTTTTATCTTAGACTTACTGTACATAGCAAGCACAACAAAAATGCCATGCTCTTCCTGCCTATATTTAAACTGCTGTTGATGACAGGTTGACGAAGGCCTAAGTAGTTATTAGGAATTCAGTACTAGGCCATGTAGCATGATTCGGCGTTGCTGGCTTTCCCCCGGAAGAAAACGAACCAAACTGTGCGTGAGGGAGGGGAAATGGACGGATGGGTGGGGGGGGGGGGGGGGGGGCACGGCAGCTCTGTTTGGGACAGCGCTATATGAAACACACAATAAAATACGTGTAAAGTATGTTTTATTTCCATTAACTATCACGGAGTCTGGGAAAACAAAAACTGAATAAACAAGGGCACGACACGAGCGGCGCGCGAGAAAGGCGCGACGTAATGGTGGCCGCACGAGCAGGTCACGTTGCCTGCGTGCTCGCCAGGTGCCGTTAAATTCGCTCAAGATGGCGGCCAGACTGGCGGAAGTAGAAAGTCACTGGGTGCTTGCATGGTTATAGTGCTGGTTCTAAACCCGAGTACACTACACATTACGCTAGTCTACTTGAGAACTTTGCCGTCTTCACTGTTGAAGACTTGGTAGCTTGTAGCGTACTGCTGTGGAAATTTGGGGCTGATCTCCACTGCGATTTAAGCCTATAGTTTACACGTACAAGGTTGTGGCCGACTAAATGTTTGGCAGCACTAAACTGGTAGGCCTAGTAAGAAGGATTGAACTGCCGATCAGGAAACCTCGTGGTTTTAGTTTTAAATGACCTCAAGCGTCTGCTATGATACTCATTGTTCGTGTGCGTGAAAGCAAGTTCAAATAGATGTGTATCCACACATCCCGCTGAAACCGTGTGAACATTGTTGTGTGAATGAACACAAATAATAGAATCACAAACAATAATATCCACCAGACATCTCGAGAGCGTTAAACTGTATAAAATGACTGAGAGCTCCATGTAAGTTATCAAGAATGAGAGTTTGAATTAATTTATTTACAGCCGTTTCACTTAAGTTCTCTCGTTTCAAAGCTACCCAGTGCAAAACTCGATCCGTTCCGTCAATGTTACTGCAATGTAAGGGTTTCTTCCACATAAAACTCCGTGGGACAGTCAATGATTCAGCTTTCACTGATTTATTTCCGTATTCGTTTAAATCTTTTATTAACCGACCACTGCCGAAAAACCCCTCAGCTGCTAGAGAAACCACAAACCTAGTCCGAGCCTGTCTTTTATGTTATAGCTCAGTGAAAAAGTTTTCCTTGCTCAACTCTTTGCTCATTTACTGCACGACATGGGACTCAATTGGCATTCGATGATCTCCTCATCGGGCCGGTTCAGCGGTGACAAAGGGTTAGCTAGTGCTTGGATTTTAAAGTCCCGGCAACCGCAGAGGGCACAGAACGTAATTTTGATGCTCACTGGCAGAGGGTCACCTAAGAACGAATGCTGTTGTACAAAAGCTATGCTGGTAATTGCGGACTGGACGAATGTTGACAAAGCTCAACAGTAAAAAATTGGGCTATAAAGTATAAACAGCACAAAAAGGTGAACTTAGTTGACTCTCTTTTTCAGCGCTTCAGTTATTCCATTAGTATGTGTGTGTGTGTGTGTGTGTGTGTGTGGGTGCGTGCGTGCGTGCGTGCGTCCGTGCGTAAGTGCGTAAGAGCGTGCGTAAGTGTGCGCGTGTGCTCTCTTCCTTTCCCTCCCAGCCTGCCCTCCAAGACCACTTCACAGAAAGTAGACCAAGAATGCCAGAGTCGTTCTCGCTCATACACCGCTGGGTGAAGTTTGTTTTAAGGTGTGTACCACCACAGCCCGCTGACAGACGCTATAAGGTGGAGACAGACAAAAGTTAGTATTGTGTCTGCCTTCGCCGCCCATACAATAATACATTGCTTTCTCGGAACGCCAAAGGAGTGACAACTTCGCATCCGCGTGCCACAAAAACAACACTCGAAGAACAAAGAAAAGGGAACAAACAGCTTGACTCATAACATTTCCAGCCCCTTCAATCGCCGACCATTTGAGAGAGACTCCCAAAGGACGGGGTGGGGCGGGGGAGGGATGAGTGGAGGGGTGATATGGAGCATGTACACTTTCAATGCCTTATTGTTTCACGTGGGTGGGAAGAGAACCACACTGGTTAATGGGGGGAAGGGGAACAGGGAGAGGGACAGCAAGGGTGGGGGGGGGGGGGGGGGGGGGGGGGGTATCGCGGGGAGCGCCTCTAAGAAGATGAGCGGCGACTTAATAAGCCTCTCAATATCTACAGAGGCTGATGTTGAGACAGATAACTGCTTTCTCTGTCTCTTCTTCTTCTTCTCAACAGCTAGTCAACTGCGTGTGTCGTATCCGAGCTAAAACGTTGTGCAAGAGCAGCGTGAAACGGTAGCTCAGGAAACTGTTACACACACACACACACACACACACACACACACACACACACACACACAACAGAGAGAGAGAGAGAGAGAGAGAGAGAGAGAGAGAGAGAGAGAGAGAGAGAGAGAGAGAGAGAGAGAAAGAAGAAGAAGACGAACAGAAGACAGAAGACAGACAGACAGACAGACAGAGCAGACAGACAGACAGATAGAGAGAGGGACACAGAGAGAGAGGCAGACAGAGGGAGACAGACAGACAGAGAGACAGAGAGGCTGGTAGCTGCAGGAGATGCTGGAGAACAGTGGTGGGCTTGGCCTTGGTGCCGCTGTCACCGTGCAGCACATACAGGTCGTTGCAGCCCGGCAGTGCAAGCTGGCGGGTCAGGGGCCGTCATAAAGGGCAGGGGCGGGAAAGCCCAGTGCTTCATGCACACGCTTTTATTGCGCCACACAAGCAAAGAAATGTCATCTGTCAAAATACAAAGGGTGTAGCGCAGAAAGTAGTTAGGCTATAGGAAAAAGGAAACTCGAAAAACGTTGTTCGACTCCACCAAAGACAGCCTGGATCAACTACAGAATTACGCCACATGAAATGTGGACAATCCTCAACAGATGCAAAGCATGTTCTGATACCCCTTCCTCTTCTCCCTCTTCTCCGCCTATCACCACAGCAGGGCAGAGAGCACACTGAAGGTGACAAAAAGGCCGTTTTGCGTTGACCTTTCACGCTTCCCTCTACCCCGTGAGACTGCTAAGTAGGACTCCCGGTAGAATAATGCAGGCTACAAACAAGGACTCCCAGTGGAATAACGATGACTACGAACAAGGACACCCGGTGGAATAGTGATGACTACGAACAAGGACTCCCGGTGGAATATGACGACTACGAACAAGGACTCCCGGTGGAATAATGACGACTACGAACAAGGACTCCCGGTGGAATAATGACGACTACGAACAAGGACTCCCGGGATGGAAAAAAAATAATGACGACTACGAACAAGGACTCCCGATGGAATAATGACGACTACGAACAAGGACTCCCGGTGGAATAATGACGACTACAAACAAGAAACAAAAGTATGGCACTAACACCTACGGATGTCAACACAGGAATCAAGCGACTCAATAGCTTTAATTTATGATTAGCATCTATATTTATATATTAGTTCCAGCGGTAGTTGCCAAGATCATCAATTTGATACTGCTGCAGCTGATGATGATTATTATAATATTAGTAGTAGTAGTAGTACTAGTAGTAGTAGTAGTAGTGGTATTTGTAGCAGAAGTAGTTAGGCCTATATGTATTTCTACAGCACAGGGGATGAGGCCATTTCTGTTTGTTAATCGCCGCACCCGTCCGTCCGTCGGGAGTCAGATTGGACTCTTCAAACCGCAAGCAGCAGTGTGTGCACATTACCACGACCTGCCGGCGAGGGTTGTACCCACTCTTTATTTCGTAGCCGGGGGGTTGGGGGGAGGGGGGTGGGGGGGGGTCTTCGGAGAGATACCTCTTATTTTTTCAAACAGAGAGAAAAAGAAAGAAAGAAAAATGAGCGGACTACGAAGAGAGAGAGAGAGAGAGAGAGAGAGAGAGAGAGAGAGAGAGAGAGAGAGAGAGGAGAGAGAGAGAGAGAGAGAGAGAGAGAGAGAGAGAAGGGTTGGTCAGTGGCCGAGGCAGGTTGTACAATATGGAAGTGGAGAACTCATGTAGCCTACAACGCACCACTGTTTACTGTCACTGAAGAGTGGGCCTAAGGGAAACGAAAGGCATACCCCCCAACACCCCCACTCCCCAAAACAAACACCACAACCCCCCCCCCCCCACACACACACACACCACCACCACACACCACCACCACCACCAACAACAACAACAACAACACCACCACCAACAACAACAACAAAAACAAAAACAACAAAAACAAGTACAAAATCTGCAACTGCTAACTCAACGATTACAGCCACGATGTTTGGGGGGTTTCCCGGCTCCGGCACTCACTGTAGACCAACGCCGATGTCCATTGGAGTAGCGGCCTGAATTGGGTCAAAATGGACGCGACCTGAAGTGGTGGGATGACCCGGTTCCAATCGGCGCCGCTGTGCGTGCGAGGCCAGCGCCACAGGACAAGGGTGAGATTCCACGCTGAGCGATGCTCACGTACTAACGAGGACTAAAATGTAAGTAAGAAACGTTCTATCAACCGCACGGGGCCATCTCAGGACGACCAAACTCTGTCACAAGTACATTCACATTTCAAAACTTTTCCTACCTGTCACATTAGCCAAAGAGCTACAAAATCTGTCCAAACACAGTTGTTAATTAAACAAACCATTACAACATCAGTCACAACTATTTCTTCAACAGCTAGTTCCTTCAATAGTGGCTTGTTGAAAATAATGTTTGGATCTTGTTAAAAGAAAGAGGGAAAGAAAGAAATGAAAAGAAGAAGAAATGGAAAAAGCAAGCTTTTGTTAGTCTAGATCCCCGTCTGATTTATCACTACCAGATTTAAAACAAAAATTATAAAAAAGAAGGAATGGACAGAAACATAAAAGAGTGTAAGGAAGGTGTCAGCTTGTGTGCATCAGTATCTACACGGCACTGCCATTACTCTTCAGCTCTTCCGGTCCAACCCTCAGAGGGCTGTTGCACGATGGTTTTTACAATAAGTGGAATTGATTGACGCTTCATATATATTACGCCTAGTCAACCGCGCGGTCATATCAGTACGAAACAAAAGTCAAGGTCATATCAGTACGAAACACAAGTTACGGTGATATCAGTACGAAACCCAACTGACGGTCATATTAGTACGACGCACAAATCATCGTCATATCGGTACGAAACACTTGTCACGGTCGTATCAGTACGACTCACAAGCCACCGTCATATCAGTACGAAGCACTAGTCACGGTCGTATCAGTACGACTCACAAGTCACCGTCATATCAGTACGAAGCACTATAGTCACGGTCAAAGCAATACGAAGCACAAGTAATCAAATCACAAGTGAACGTCTCATTCATTGTTCATGACACACACCACATCGCCTTACACTGAATACGGGTCAACAGAAATGAAGGTCTGCTCTCCCTTATCCTGTCCACAACAACAAGTAGCATAACCCTGAACAAGTGTGCGTCATCTTGCAGCAGTCCTGTGGTGATTGGAGCCACATTCCGAGCATCGCTTTCCGGCACCTTCCCTCAGGAAGGATGTCGTAAACCAGTACTTGGAGTTTGGATTGGAGCAAGGCAGAATAACAGGGGAAGGGAAACTAGCCAACAAAAGGGAGTTAATAACACTCAACTGACGTCACAGATATAACAACGGACGCAACAAAACGGACCGTACTCACCTACACTAATTATTACCTGGCATGCAAGTAATACAAGTTTGATTAAGTCGACCGAGGCCGTTATATCCTCAGATCATGCAAATTAGGTTAAATGTCTATGCAGCCAGTACGTGTGATGGAAGAGGGAGGGAAAGTCCCATGAGATAGGGTGCTGAGGGAAACCTATCAACGCTTCAAGCCACACTGCATGCTATGACATCATCATCAGCGATGACAGGCACTGTGCCGAAATCTCCAATGAGACGGTGTCCGAAAACCAACACAATTCTTGATGAGAAAAATGAACTGCAGCGGACTTGCAGTATATTTTCTCGAAATTCAGGGAAGAAGAAGGAGAGAGAGAGAGAGAGAGAGAGAGAGAGAGAGAGAGAGAGAGAGAGAGAGAGAGAGAGAGAGAGAGAGAGAGAGAGAGAGAGAAGAGAGAGAGAGAGAGAGAGAGAGCAACAACATGAAAACACTCATCAAACTCATACTATCTAAGCTTGATGTGCTCATCTCTGGTATCCAAAAAATCCCTGTGGTAGGCTACCGTGGACGTGGGGGAGGGAGAGAGAGAGAGAGAGAGAGAGAGAGAGAGAGAGAGAGAGAGAGAGAGAGAGAGAAGAGAGAGAGAGAGAGAGAGAGAGAGAGAGAGAGAGAGAGAACAACAATGAAAACACTCATCAAACTCATACTATCTAAGCTTGATGTGCTCATCTCTGGTATCCAAAATCCCTGTGGTAGGCTACCGTGGACGTGGGGGAGAGAGAGAGAGAGAGAGAGAGAGAGAGAGAGAGAGAGAGAGAGAGAGAGAGAGAGAGAGAGAGAGAGAGAGAGAGAGAGAGAGAGAGAGAGAGAGAGGTGCTAACAAGGGAAGCTAACTGTAGGCGTACAGTCAGGGCCCACAAGCGAACCACACTGTTATCCACGTTTGTCTTCTATCCATCCACTCCGCAAGCATACTGCCCTCGACAACAAAAGTGTCCACGAGGACCGGAGCCCGAGTCACCGATCAGTATCGCCAGTCAACCTCTGCAGGACCGCACCAGAAACGACGAAAAGCCCAATGGAGGCCATGCTCTGACGGGTGAAGAAGGCCGGACGACTGATAACGTCTTGTGCGCCCGAGATGCCGTTTCCCGTCACGGTGACAGAGGTCGTAGACTAAGCACAGCCAGAAGCGCTCATTACTGAGAAAGCAATGTATGTGTGTGTGTGTGTGGTGTGTGTGTGTGTGTGTGTGTGTGTGTGTGTGTGTGTGTGTGTGTGTGTGTGTGCGTGTGTGTGTGTGTGTGAGTGTGTGTGTGGCCGCTCTTAACAGAGCTTCGCCGACTTGTCGAAGGCCCACTTGACGAACATGTCTTCTGTCACTTCGAGTTTTAAAACAAGGGCTAGCCACTCCCAAATCTTGGGCAATTTGCCAGGTTCAGTGTTGCTTTACGTCCACTGAGACCATAACGACTATTAAGGATTGGGAGCCCAAGACGGCCACCTCCATTTCCACACAGTTCCTGAGCTCTCTAAAATGATTTGCCAACATCCGTCCCTTCTTTTATTTGTTGTTGTTGTTGCAGCTAGAACATCATGGGCCCAAAAGTACCCACTGATGCTGCCACTGGGCAATAAAAACAGCAATCTTATCCTCAGCGGTGGTAGTTTCTTCTTCCATTTTCCGCAGGTCGAAACTCCATGAGCAACTCTGTATGTATGTGTGTGTGTGTGTGTGTGTGTGTGTGTGTGTGTGTGTGTGTGTGTGTGTGTGTGTGTGTGTGTGTGTGTGTGTGTGTGTGTGTTCATGAGAGAGAGAGAGAGAGAGAGAGAGAGAGAGGAGAGAGAGAGAGAGAGAGAGAGAGAGAGAGAGAGAGAGAGAGAGAGAGAGAGAGAGAGAGAGAGAAAGAGATTATATCTGCATGGCAATGCGTCTGTGCCGCTTGTGTATTTCGTCATTGTAAATGTTGATAATAATTCTAAAGCGTTATGGGTTCCTGTGGCAAAAAGCGCTCCATACATGTAAGTTGTTATTATTGTTACTATTATTAACAACGACCGGTGACGTCATGAGCTGGCTAGCCAATCAGATGCATCGTGTGGTCAGCGTCGGCCACTTCGTCAGGACTTCGCACAAGACTTGGGCGAAGAAAGGCCTTGGCCAAGGCTTGGCAAAGTGGCGGAGGGCACTTCGCCTAGCCACTTAATTCACGCTATATAGAGAACGTCCTTACGCTCGGATACTTATCTACGTTGCGCACTAGCCTTGTCGTGAGCTTTCTAGCTCCGTTCGTTGAGAAAACAAACAATAAGAACAAAAACCACCAAAACCACTAAACAATCATACAGAAATGGAGAAGAGGGGGAAAAAAGAAAAAAAAAAAAAAAGAAGAAGAAGAAAAACCGAAAATTCAAGCTGGATCATCCTGCGGTTTTGATACTTAAATATATTTGCGGAATGTAGAATAAGTTCAGTTTCCTCTTACCTGTCCTGAGTGAGGTACGTACCGCAGAGGCATACATCTTGATCCCCTCTACTGAGAATCAAATCGGCCACGGACAACCTGAAAGTGGCCATGGATGACGGTTGGAGGCCATACTTTAGCGCTAGGGGCCAACCAACAAATGGTGGGGTTAATCTCTGGCGCTTCAAGTGGCCACAGACTAAGCGCGGGGCAAGTCTCTTTGGCCCTGAAATTTGCCACGGACAAAGGGTAGGACTATGCCTTATGTTGAAAGTGGCCACGGACAAAGGGTAGGACTACGCCCCAGCGTTGAAAGTGGCCACGGTCAAAGGATAGGACTATGCTTTACGTTGAAAGTGGCCACGGTCAAAAGATAGGACTATAACTTATGTTGAAATTTGCCACGGACAAAGGATAGCACTATGCCTTATGTTGAAAGTGGCCACGGACAAAGGGTAGGACTATGTCCTAGCGTTGAAAGTGGCCACGATCAAAGGATAGGACTACGCCCTAACGTTGAAAGTGGATAGGACTACGCCCTAACGTTGAAAGTAGCCACGGACAAAAGATTGGACTATGTCCTACCGCTGAAAGCGGCTACGGAAAAAGGATAGAACTAATCCTTATGTTGAAAGTGGCCACGGACAAAAAGGTTGGACTATGTCCTGGCGCTAAAAGTGGCCACGGACAAAGGAAAGGACCATGCCCTAATGTTGAATGGGGCCACGGACAGTGGGTTAGGCTATTCCCTAGCGATGACAGCGGTACAGATAAAAGGTGGGCCATGCACCATATTTGAGAAGGGGCGAGTCTGACGCAGTTGCCCTTTTCAACAGGGCAAGCAACCCGATACGATTTTCCCCCCGCTGGAAATCCATTCCCAGTCAGGGCAAAAAGCTTTGACTGGCGGCCCCTGCATCGCATACCCATATATATATATAAAACTCATTCAGACCTTTTAAAGACAAAATATGAAAATGTGTATGTGTGTGTGTGTGCGTGCGTACGTGTGTGCATGCCTCTGTGCGTGCGTGCGTGCGTGCGTGCGTGCGTGCGTGTGTGCGTGTGTGTGTGTGTGTGTGTGTGTGTGTGTGTGTGTGTGTGTGTGTGTGTGTGTGTGTGTGTGTGTGTGTGTGGGAGAGAGAGAGAGAGAGAAAGAGAGAGAGAGAGAGAGTGGTGGGGAGGGGTAAGAGAGAGGGCCAGACAGCCAGACAAACAAACAGACCGACAGACAAACCAACTGACTGGCTAGCTGAGACACGAGACACGTTTGCTGTTAATTTACTTGTGCTTGATGTGTTTACTACACACCAAACATTATAATACCAAACACGTTCCCAGCCAGAACATTCCCTAGAGACCTACTCGCATTCTGGGGCATGCGCGGACCTAGGCGGAAGTAGACGGGTCAGGGTGTTCCGCCCCAAACAAACGTTTCCGGCAAAAGACGTCATTTTCCCAATCATTCCCCGTCCATCAAAGGTGCAGCTCCGCTTAGCAAGGTTGGGCCGGAGTTACATGGGAAGGTTTCGCTGATCGGCTAAAGGCTTGCTGCAGCCATGCAACCGGGTCCTCCTTCACGTGTTCAGTGTCATATTTTGGAGTCGCGGAGCCAGAAACAACAACGTCTCCCCTTAGTATGCACACTCCTTATGGGTGTGTAGACTTTGTGTCCTGCTTCCCATGTGGTTTGAAACACACACAGAGAGAGAGAGAGAGAGAGAGAGAGAGAGAGAGAGAGAGAGAGAGAGAGAGAGAGAGAGAGAGAGAGAGAGAGAGAGAGAGAGATTCTCTTCAGCCAAATAATTTTTAAAGCAGCCAACAAATATTTCAAATCAACCATTTTAAGTCCACCTGCTTCGTATGTCTGGAACAGCGACGTTCTTTTTATTCTATCTCTTCTTCCGTCCTACAAAAATGAAAAAAGAAGAATTTATTCAAATCATCTAAAAATGCTTCATTTGGATCAGGCAGATTCATAAATACAAGAGTTGGTTGAGACAAAGCCACTGTTTTTATAACTGATTTTGCCGAAAGGTATGAGGTGTCTTCTTGCCCAAGCATTCAGTAATTTTCTCATTTGTAGTTTATTTCATCATTCAACATCATTCTTGGATACTGGTAACAATTTTCTTTTTAAATAACACTAAGAACTTTGAATGTAGCAGGATTCCAAACAAAATTCAATTTAGGCATAAACTTTGTTCTGAGAGGTCCTGTCCAAACTGCAATGGATTTGTCATAGTTCAGCTGAAGGCCGGCCATTAAAGCAAAGCGTCGTAATACGCGTATACATGAACAAAAACAATCTCTTGTACCGTCTAAAGAGCAAGCATTTTGCTTTACGTCCACAGAAACGAGGCGGCTTATTAGGGACATGGACTGGGTGGGAGGAGGGGGGGGGGGGGGGGGGGGGGGGGGGGGGGGGACGGGGCATCGACCCGGAAGACCGAGGAGGCCGTGGACCACCGCCAGAACAAGCAAAATGTTTAAAGCAGTGTCCCCATGCCATTGCGTAGCAACCAGTGTACTACGCAAAAGCTGTTTCAACTGCTGTGCGGAGCAGAGTCACAAGGACAATGTCCGTAGCACTGCTAGAAAGAGAGTGGTTCTTATTGCCGTTACCCCTTGTCGCAGACCTTAGTGAAAGCAATTAGGTACTAGCTAAAACTCACTGAACTGCTGTTCGGCAGATTACCGAAGGCAGGAAGGAGAGAGACAGAGAAAGGTGCAAATGCAAAAAACAAAACAAAAAACAAAACAAAAACTACAAAAAACAAAAACAAAAAACACCCAACAATCCTTTGTCCGTGTAACAAAACTGAAGACGCCTACACCCAGTTTGTTCACGCAAGCAGATGAAACTTTGCTGTCCCCATTGGAGAAAAAAAGTACTTCCGGTAGGCTACAGGAGACCGGAGCCAGAGTCCGGCCAGTGGAAATGAACATATTAAGTGGGTTTACGACACAAAAAGTCAAACGACAAATGAAGATAACATGGATGATTTCATATTAGTTACAGAAAGTGGAATTGTGGATATATCAGAATTGTACTCCATGACGACCCAGCTATTTTGTTCGCCTTTTCCTTAGCTTACTGTCTCAGGGGGAAAAAATAGATTGTCCCGAGTGACAACTCAGTACATAGGCCCTACTTTACACTCAAACGCGCGCGCATGTATACACACACACACACACACACGCACACACACACACACACACACACACACACACACACACACACACACACACACACACACACACACACAGTCCACACACACACACACACACACACACACACACACACACACACACACACACACACACACACACACAACCACCCACTCACACGTCCACACACGCACGCACACGTACATCCACACACGCAGACACACACACACACACACACACACACACACACACACACACACACACACACACACACACACACACACACACACATACACATACACACACACACACACGCACGTATACAAGTGCACAAACTTACCTTGCAAAGTAGAAACAACAGGAAAACTAAGTTTCGCATTATGACCTGCATAGCGTCCATCTCAGATACGTTGCAGTCTCAACAATCACCAATCTTTGAAGCTCAGACACACATATTATCAGTTCCTGGCTTCTGCGCAGTCAGTCTTTCCAACGTGTGTCTTGGACACCGCCATGACTCCAAGTTCACAGACGCACAACACCGACAGAAAATCACTATAGAATTACTTAAATGGCAGACAGTAAAGCAAAACAAAACAAAAACGTAACATATGTTCCTCCAAAAACCCAAACCTCCCAGACTACTACTTGTTTTCTAATTACATTTCCCCTGCTCTCGTATTGTTTCGCTTATGTGCAGGTGAAAATTGCCCTACGCATCTTTCTTCTTCTTTTTTCTCCTTCTTCTTCTTGTTCTTCTTCTTGTCTCTTGCAGTGCTCTAACGTCAGCAACAGATCAAGAAATTAAGCAACGTCAGCAGCAGATCAAGAAACTAAGGAGGCTGCTCTACAAGACCCCCCGGAACGAAAGACCCGTGTGGAGGTGTCCATGCAGGTGACTCGGTCTTACTGACTCTCCCGCCACAACGCGCTACAAAGTCTACATACGCCACAGCGGGACCGAACCGCCGACACACGCCGGCCGGGGGGAGTCGCAGGCTTCCCCCCTTCCACGTGTAGCAAACTCACAGACTTGCCCCTCTTCCTCCTCCTCTTCCTCCTCCACCTCCTCCCGGCTCCCCTCCCCCTACGCTCCGTCTGCTTCTAAGCGCACGTGGCCAGGTCCATTGCGGGGAGCGATGGGGAACCGCACCTTTGGTCCTCCTCCCGTGCTGCTCGTGTTCAAGACTGAGTACTGGGAGACAGGGGACAGAGTGCATGCTGGCCGGCGACTAGCTGCCACTCTCCGGCTTCTTAAAGCTGCCCAACGCAGCGAGTGAATTAATAGCCTCGTTCCGGACTTGACAGGAAGCGCTCAGTCCAGTCAACCCAACCGCGAAGGTCATCTCAGGTCGAGACACATTACAGTATTAAATATTATCAAATCACACGGATTAGCTGGATTCTCTGTTCGCAAATGAAGATTATAGGGGCGGGGATAGCTAATGAAGGGCGGGGATAGCTCAGTTGGCAAGAGCGTCCGACTGAAAAGCCAGGCACAATAGAGACGTGAGTTCGAGTCGCTGGTGCGGCAAAGGATTTTTCTCCCAGAGTCAGCTTTTCAGTGCAGACTCTTTTACGGTGTCCGTGCAGCCGCCGTGTGCAATCGCATGCATCAACATCTGTACGGACGTTAAAAATCAAAAACACTGGTAGCCATACCATTGTTTATGCACACGCAAATACTACACACACTGATAGGAATGGGTAGCGCTGCTCTTGCGGCCGCTGTGCCTTGCCAAAATAAAGCGACCCGAATTTCCATCAAAGGGACAAAGAAGAAGAAGAAGAAGAAGAAGAAGAAGAAGAAGAAGAAGAAGAAGAAGAAGAACAACAACAACAACAACAACAACAACAACAACAAACAAAACAAAACAAAGAAGAAGAAGAAAAGGTTGTACAGAGCGAAACACAAAAATGTCATCATCAAATCACAGATGAAAGACTGACACTCTGTACACAAAGGTCATCTCCGAAAAAACACGTAATAATTATAATTATTAAATAACAGGCAAAAGCCTGATTCTCTGTTCTCTTGAAAAGGTCATATCACGGCGAAACACACATAGTATTGTTATCAAATCACAAACCTGATTTTCTGTTCAATATAATCTGTACTGTTGACTGGATTGACAGAAGGGCTACTCAACTGTTATTCTGTTGGATTCTAACATCGTCAGCTGCATAGGGTCACTTCAGGATGAATCGCACATTCAAAATTCTTTTACACCAGGTCAAAACACAATTAGGTAGCTAAATCACAAGTTTGTTTAGTTCACTGCTACAAAGCTAAGGGAAAAAAACACAACAAAAAACTAAACAAAACAAAAACACAAACTAAACAAAACAAAAAATACAACCCTCCCCAAAAAACAAAATAAACAAACAAACAAAAACAAACACAAACAAACAAACAAACAAAAAACGACCGTCCGTATATCACTGCACAATAGCACGTTTTAACGGGAACGTGCTTAAATCGATTGTGAATATAATTATCAGCAGGGTGACCTATTTTATTCAAAAAGTAGAGAGAGAAAGTAAGTAACCTGTTCTTTACGCCCTGTCAAACAGTACGGTTTTCTCAGAGCGACACATACGGAGAATACTTGCATCTTTAAGCGGGTCAGATCCCGTGTTAGACTCGATGGTTACAGTGTCAAGTGTTATAGCAAGAAAAAAGTCCACAAGGCTGCCTGCTGCTGGACTCGCTGTCAACGTGTCAAGTTGGGTCCTTCTGTTCCGTCAAGAATAGCCGGCAACTTTCCCAGTCCTCCACTCTCCCCGCCCCCATAACAAATCTGTCAATGATGTGAAACGTATTTTAGCGTGTGGCCCTTCTGTTCCTTCAAGAATAGTGGGCAACTTTCTCACACCTCCACTCGCCCCATCCCCCTACAAGGAAATCTGTCAATGATGGGCAGTTATTTTTTTTAGCGTTAGGTCCTTCTGATTTTTCAAGGACAGCGGTAAATATTTTTTTTGGTAACCCCTACCGCCTTAAAAAATATTTGAATGATGTGCACCATTTTTCATCTTTAGGTCCTTCTGTTTCTTCAAGAACAGCGGTCAACTTTTCCTCCCCACTTCCCCTCTCACACACACACACACACACACATACACACGCACGCACGCACACACACGCACCACACACACACACACACACACACACACACACACACCAGTGCGAGAGAGAGAGAGAGAGAGAGAGAGAGAGAGAGAGAGAGAGAGAGAGAGAGAGAGAGAGAGAGAGAGAGAGAGAGAGAGAGAGAGAGAGAGAGAGAGAGAGAGCAAGCACGCGTGTACTTTACAGTAACCATACAAAGGGGATCCCGTTAAGTAGACGCCCAATAAGGTCACACAATCATTCCCAGCATCGTGGACATCTTCATGGCACTGAATGGCATGAAGTGGCGGGTTTCCTGTTTGTTCCCGTTACCGAATTTGAAGTCAATCACATCTTCCTTTGGGGCAGCAACTCTGACCTTCCTTCGGTAAGGAGTAACACTTCCGTAGTGTCCCTAGTCAGTAGTAGGTCAGTATATCAGTTAATTCATCCCTGACCTCAATCTAAACTCCTGACCTGGTTGTAAGAGCTTTGCTTGAGCGAAACTGGGAGACCGTTGATGGGTCAGTCATCACCTAAAGATATAAAAGGTTAAAAGGAACGCTATTTATTTTGACAAAACAGAAATGTATGCGAATTTTCGGGGTAAGCCCATTTTTCAAACTACAAGACAACGCTTAAACAACATTTAAACCGTGAAAAATGAGATGTAGGATACTTATCAGCTTTTGGTTGACCTGTTTTGTTATGTTGGTTTGTGTTTGGAAGAAGTTCTGACGCTGTATGCGTAGTTGTGCCGTTGACTATGGTATACCGTTAACCCAATGCCGTACCACCATTACTACCACAGCTACCTGCTACCGCTACTGTTTGCTGCTGCCTACCAGAACCGCTCTAGTGACCACCACTACCGCTACTACAATACAGTTGTCACCGCAACTAATGCTACTGCTGTGAATGATGCTATTATTGCCGTATTACTACTACTACTATAATAATAATTTTGAAAATATAAAAAATACTGGGGGCACAGAGAAAGAAAAAAAAACTGCTGATATATATATATATATAACATAAAATACAATCTAAAAACCTGCCAGCCACGTATGTATGAAGCTATGCCTCAAAATATGGGTGTGATCACCCGGCAGCGATTCGCCCGCTTAACATGTGCATCGCCCCCAAAAAAGTTCCCCCCCCCCAAAAAAAAAAAAAAAAACAGAAGAAGAAGAAGTTACCCACCCCTTGTAGAAGAAAAAGCCGAAGAAAAATGTATTTAAAGAGAAACAAGGGTTGTCCTTGAAACGGTAACACCCTCACAGAAACAACCAAGAGAGTTCCTTACTGTACGTGACAAAGATAGCTGGCTAACTGTACGAGACAGAAATGGTTGGCTACGAAACAAAGATGGATGGATAGCTGTACGAGACAGAAATAGACGGCTGGCTGTACAAGACAGAAATGGTTGGCTAGTTTACGAAACAAAGCTGGATGGATAGCTGTGCGAGACAGAAATGAATGGCTAGTTGTACGAGACAGAGATGGATGTCTAGTTGTACGAGACAGAAATGAATGGCTAGCTGTATGAAACAGAGATGGATGGCTAGCTGTACGAGACAGAGATGGATAGCTAGCTGTACGAGACAAATAGATGGCTGGCTGTACAAGACAGAAATCGTTGGCTAGTTTACGAAACAAAGATGGATGAATAGCTGTGCGAGACAGAAATGAATGGCTAGCTGTACGAGACAGAGATGGATGGCTAACTGTACGAGACAGAAATGAATGGCTAGCTGTACGAGACAGATGAATGGCCAGTTGTACGAGACAGAAATGAATAGTTAACTGTACGAGACAGAAATGAATGGCTAACTGTACGAGACAGAAATGAATGACTAGCTGTACGAGACAGAGATGAATGGCTAGCTGTACGAGACAGAAATGAATGGCTAGTTGTACGAGACAGAGATAAATGACTATAGCTGTACGGTGCACAGATCTCGTACGTGACGGAGACGGCTGGCTGATGCTGATCGGCTGTACATATAACGTACGTACGTGAAAACTCGACTTCGAAAACATAAACCTTTTCCCTGCCCTTACGACATCATATGATGCCCATGATGAAGTGTTTCCCAGCTGCCAGAAAGACGTCACATCACGTCCTGCTCCAATTTTCCGCTGTTTATGCAGGCCCAGGAAAAGCCAAGATATAGAAAATGAACGTTTCTGATTGCGGCAGCAAAACTATAGGGCGAAATTGCATCAACACCACAGTCTTTGGCAGGGAGAAGGCTTAATACTCAAGGATAGTAGCAATGGATCTGTTTGGACCTATCTGACAGCCAGTCCTTGCTGTGTTTGTTTCATGCGCCCTACTAGTACTAGGTGTGTATACACAACTAATACATGTATATAATACTATTACTATGTGCTAATACATGTGTGTATTTGTGTCGTGCGCACTACTAGGTGTGTCATACGGCATGTCACGTGTGTATATATTTGTGTTGTGGCATGTGCGTGTTTGTGTCGTGCGCTACTAGGTGTGTCACGGCATGTGCGTGTTTGTGTCGTGCGTGTCGATGTCACCTTCACAACCGTCATATAAAGCTGTGGCAGCATCGCCAACGATTACTTTAAAGGAACTAGCTTGGCTTCTTCTCAAAACATGTGTTTTGTGCAACAAGTAAAATAGATCGAAATACGACTTGAAAATTTAACTTTTGGGTGCTCTCTCTCTCTCTCTCTCTCTCTCTCTCTCTCTCTCTCTCTCTCTCTCTCTCTCTCTCTCAGGGAGGCTCCCTTGATTTATTCTTATTTTCTAACCCGATTGTAGAAAGCGCAGGATAACGATATTGGTCACTTCACACAAGTGTCGTCGTTCAGCTCAAGTATAACCGCCGTGATGACTGACCGTTTAAAACTGATTATCTTTCTACCCACACCGGCTCTTTGGTATCGGGGACGAAGGTTGCATGCTCATGTCGACCGAAGAAAAAGCGGATCAAAGCCAGGGGCCGCGAATAACCGTTTGGCCAGCTGTAACACTTGTTGTTGTTGTTGGTGGTGGTGGTTGTGTGTGTGTGTGTGTGTGTGTGTGTGTGTGTGTGTGTGTGTGTGTGTGTGTGTGTGTGTGTGTGTGTGTGTGTTTTAAGTCTAGTCCCGCTAACCATCATGAAGCAAAAGGATTCTACTGAAACTAAAAGTCAAAATTCAACGGAGCTTTCCTTCTTTCTTTATATATATATCTAAATCCTGTTTTCAGTTAATTTTCCCCCATCCTCTTTTACCTGATGAGAAGCCGGCCTTCCATAAACGGAACATGCTTTGAGAAAGCTAGTTCCTCACTAAACTGTTCTGGGCACCCCGGCATTCGTCGTGTTTAATACAATACTTATGTGGACCTACGTAATAAACGTAGTCTCAGTGTTTAAGATCCGAAATGCAGAGACTGTTGTTTCGAGAAGAACAAACATTTCGAGGTGAAAAAGTAAAGCGTTAAACGTGTATGACCACATTCATGTGGTACAAATCATCCCAATTCATAACGCACACGTGCGCACCATGCCACGCACTGCGTCTGCGCGCGTCTCGACCGGAAGTCCAATGTCGTTTGGGACGGCGCCTTTTGAAGTTGATTGCGTCGTACGAAGGGGAGAGTTCATAACACACAGAAGCAGCTACCCTCCCGTAGGAAGCTAATGTGCGCCCCTTTCCATATGATTTCTTTTGGTCTCGCTTTGATGCAGGGTGTGTGTTCTGTTTGGAGATGGCGATAAGTTTTGCGGCGTTGTTTGCCGAGTCTCGGTTGTTTCGCCTCCCATACACTTCAGTCTCGGATCTCTCAGTTTGAACTACGGATTTGCATATATTATGTAAGTCCGTGGCTTGAACAGTGTGTCGAACTGACACTCCCCTCCGACCCAACCCTCCTTCTCCGCCCCCTGCCCGCCCACACAAAATTAAAAGAATTCAGTCGGACCTCACATTTCCGGCCTAACAACTGCTTTCGATCGTTTTAAACTGGGCGGATGGGGCCTGACTGTGTGTGTGTGTGTGTGTGTGTGTGTGTGTGTGTGTGTGTGTGTTGGGGGGGGGGGGGGGGGGGGGGGGACCACGCCCAGGCACACAAGTATCTTATCCTATCAATCATCTGAGTCGCTGCTCATCTCAGGCAAAGCTTGGACAAGTCCAGTTGAGCCGGCAAACCTTTCACAATCGCCTAGCGGTAGGCCTGCATACAGCCAGTCCGTTTGACTCGAGAGTTCTGCATAATTATACAGACTATAGTGACTGAAACCGTGAGAGAGCCAACTACCCTCGTGTTACGCTATTTGAAGAGTAGACTTGAAGCAGATTATTAAGACTACTGGGTCGTTGAACATGGTTATTGGCGTTATCAGTAATTCAGCTGATTCCTTTCATTATAACAATGTATGCCTATAACGATGAACAACAGACAGACAGAACACAGAAAAACACACATATATACACTGAGGAACACACACACTCCGAAACACACACACACACAGACACACACACACACACACACACACACACACACACACACACACACACACACACACACACACACACACACACACACACACACACACACACACACACACACACACACACACACTCCCACTTCAAGCGAACTTTTCTGAAAGCGGCTACTGAAATGTCAGACAAACAAATCAACATCTGCTATGACGGCAACTGGAGAAGTTCTGGTACTATGATGACGACAGTCTAGCCTCCGCTCAACCCCCCCCCCCCCCCCCCCCACACACACACACAACCGGCCGTACCCCTTCCCCGACACCCAGATACCCGCCGGCTTCCCCTCCCACCTTCCCCAAGGCCCACCATCCTGCCCCTCCCTGTCTGGAAATTAGATAGTGCTGCATATCTCTTGCGAGCGTAAACAGAGCCTGCAGACGAGTTCTGGCCGACGGCATAACAATGGAATTGTTTAGGGCGGCACCTTTCGGCACAATCCACAAGGAGGAAGGGACGTCCTTCCGTCTTCGGCAGCCCGGCTGGCATCGGGTTCCTTCAACAGACTCCACCGTGGTGTCTGTTCCCGCGCCCAGGGCTGGAAGTAGGTGGCGGCCTTGGGAGGCGGTGTGCACGTGTTGCGGCACTGAGCAGGCGGTTCAGTCCAAGCCGCTCAGGCCCTAGCACTTCACCGAGTTTTAGCGTCACGTCAGTGAAACTGTTGGCTGAAGAAGTTGGTGAAGTTAGAGATCAAACTCCAAGCACTGATTTACGACATCCTTCCGGCAACAACTGACATAAAAGTTGGTGAGGTTAGAGATCAAACTCCAAGCACTAATTTACGGCATGTTTCCAGCAACACTGAACTGCCATAACTGGTTACGCCATAGGTTCCCCCAAAACTGTCAGCTAACGGACAGTTTTTCCTTGGTGCTCAGATGGCAGTACATTTGTAACAGTTCAAATTATGCCAGGCGTTGTTTTTTTTGTTTTGTTTTTTTAGGCTATAACGCCCATATTGCTTACGCCAGCAGAATCAAAATCAAAATCTTTTGAATCGAGACGGCATTCATCACGTTTATCTGCACTGAGCAGGCGGTTCTGAGTCAGTCCAAGCCGCTCAGGCCCTAGCACTTCACCGAGTTTTAGCGTCACGTCAGTAAAACTGTTGGCTGAAGAAGTTGGTGAAGTTAGAGATCAAACTCCAAGCACCGGTTTACCGCGACATCCTTCCAGCAACAACTGACATAGCTGGCTACGCCATGTCTCCCCAAACCGTCATCTAACGGACAGGTTTTCCTTGGTGCTCAAATGGCAGTAAATTTGTAACCGACGGTTCAAATGATATCTGGCGTTTCTTTTAGGCTTTAACCACCCATATCGCTTACGCCAGCAGAATTAATTTAAAACCAAAATTATTTGCCGACTCGTGACGGCACTCTTTGTTTTCTTCTTTTGTTTGCCCGGGGCGGACGCGCCTCATGTTTACGTGCGTGCTTGGGTGCCCTGTTGCTTCCACAGTCTTATTAGTATCCAAACCTTCAGGAGGGCGCTGCCAGCGTCGCTGGACAGCTGCGGGCATGGACTGAGATAAAGAATGCCCCTTCAGAGGCATAATTAAGTTTGGCAGTTTCTAAGAAGGTGCCGGAGTGTGACATACTATACGTATTCTATGGTTATCTTTACTCGAAGCGATAATTGAAATATTACAACGACAAGACAACGTTGACGCAATTTGACTTAGTGTATCTGTTAATCTCTCTCTCTCTCACACACACATGTTGGCGCATATTCGTTGACGAACATACGAGCGCGCGCACACACACACATACTCACGCGCACAGATTGACGCACAAGCACATATACTGACTCGCTGAAACGCGCGCACACACACACACACACACACGCACGTACACACACACGCACACACACACGCACGCACACACACACGCGCGCATGGGAGCCGGAAAACATTATACATTGGACGCTCTGCGACCTTGAAATTTATTATCGTTCTCTGTGCTGGCAGCAGAACAATTAGTGCTCAGGACTCGCGGCTTTTTCTGGAGAGAGAGATGCCAAGTCTCGAGAGATGCCAAGTGGTGACATCCGTCGAAGAAAATAAGTGTTGCTCTGATCAACTTTCATGCCATTGTTCGCCAGTATATTCACGCTCTTTTTGCACTTTAACCACTGCGTGAGTGCTCTAGCGCGCGCGCGCGTGTGTGTGAGTGAGAGAAAGAGATTGTGTGTGTGTGTGTGTGTGTGTGTGTGTGTGTGTGTGTGAGTGTGTGTGAGTGTGTGTGTGTGTGTGTGCGAGAGAGAGAGAGAGAGAGAGAGAGAGAGAGAGAGAGAGAGAGAGAGAGAGAGAGAGAGAGAGAGAGAGAGAGAGAGTTGCTGTGTTTAGTTGCAGGGTAAGAAGTTTTTTCTTCTTCCTTGATTAGATGAGTAAGGTTTCTTCTTTGGAAGGTGGGGGAAGAAAAAGAAGAAAGAGAGAGAGAGAGAGAGAGAGAGAGAGAGAGAGAGAGAGAGAGAGAGAGAGAGAGAGAGAGAGAGAGAGTTTATATTTTATTCAAATAAAATGATAACACAGGAACATCTCTTTTTGATTTTACTCTCCCAACTCTCACAGTAAAGATTATCCCCATTTGGCAGTCAGCAAAGAAACATTCTGTTTGAAGCCGAAACCAATACAACAACAAACATACTGACAAGCAAAATGTAAAATAAGCTTTTGCATTTTCGCACAGTTTGCACAGGACAATCCTCCACAACAAACCAGTCATTTTTGAAAAAAGCCACTCTTTTTATGGGCACTAACTGTCAACAATACTCCACTTCTAGCTTTGCCCATGACATACTACGAAAGATATCATTAATCAAACACACATGAATAAGAATCACTCCATAAATGCAACAAAGCATAGCTATTGCATTGCACAAAAAGCCTTGCATGCACTCCGGCAACTGATCCGTTAAAACACATCAACTGTTGTCAATGTCATTCAGGCTCTTGATCTACTTTCAGTCTGTTTTCTAACGGAAGTGTAACTCACTTGTAACCACATTCAGCTCTGAAACATTATGCACAAATACATGTCATAAAGCAGCAAATGAACACACCAGCAACAAAGAAACAACAAAAGATCAATACTAAATCACTGTTATTGTTACTACTGTCGTTGCTATTATTATCATTATCGGACTACAAAAAGAAATTGGTTAATCACAGTAATTATCAATCTGTACATGCCACATACGATTTTCTGCAGGCTTGAATGGTTGTCTCATGTGGTCATAGTATGAAAGCATGATCATACAATAATGTGTGTGCTCAGTTAGCACAAAACTGTATACTGCTGTGGTTATAACAACATCAAAAGCCTTCACGTGATTATAATATATTCAGGCAAAGTATAATTTCTCACCCAAAGCAGCAATATGACTAGACATTTCATTCTTCCCCCCCCCCCCACTCTTTTTGTCTCTCTCTCCAGGTGTCTCCCTCCAGCTTCTTCCCCACTCCCCCAACTATTCTTTCTGCATCTAAGCCCCCACCCCCAATCTAAAATGCTAAACATATACTGAAAGATGCCACCTCTTCTCTGCCACTGTTTTTTTTTTTTACCAGAATGGCAAAAGAAAATCTTGTGTGTTTGATGCAAACACAAAAATGACAGGAAGTCTTTAGGAAGGAGACAGACAAAAATATTTCCCTTCAACACACATTGTCACATCTCACAGCACAAGTGTCAGATATATAGGTACACTGTTGTGACCAAGTTGACTCCCTTGTTTTATTGACTTAGTCCCTTGGAGATCAGCCTCAGATTGTCTTTTAAAAAATAAAAATAAAAATAAAGTTCTTTTTCAGGTACACAGAGAAGGTCAAAACATGTTTTGGGTGGGACAGTACAAAACAATATGCAAATTTTCAGAGAAATCCCTTTTCCAGCAACAAACTGACATGCAGTTAATCTATAAGCAAAATAATGATGAAAGAAATGAAATCACCTATTTTTGATTGGTTCAAGTCTTCCCAAAATGATTCTACAAAATGAGAGAAAAATAAATAAATTCAGAAGATATATATAATTATTGCTATGTGTGCAGAATCAACAAACAAGGGAGTTAATTACTGCTGGAAAGCTGTCACATGAACACAACAAGGACCTGAGTTGTCTATGGCAACTCTCACCTGGCAAGACAGTAATTTATACAAGGTATGTAAACTCCACCAAAGGTACAGCTTGCTTTATAGATTGTCCCTAATATGCTTTTAGCATCTGAGGACATTAAGCAAAAACACAACAACAACAACAACATCCTCAAATGCATGTATGTAGAAAAGTCTCAGGAAAAGAAATGCACCTACTTTATTTTACACTCATTTTAGATGCAAGTTCCTTGTACTTGAATATGTCAGCCCATTGTTGAAATCAACTGGACTTTGCCCATGCACAAAACATCTTTACTAGTTATTTGCTAAAAAATTCATGTGTCATGTCTAATACTTGATACTGTGACTGCTCATGGACCACAGACCACTCTGTGCAAACTAAATTAACCTTGGATTTTGCCATGACTGACCAACACTTGATTTAAACATGTTCAGAGCCTCTTCTGACAGACACTGTTCATTTGCTGGCAACAATGAATTATGAAGACCTAGTGAAATGTAAGTGAGTTTAGGTGTTCTGTTGGCTAACACCTCTCTCTCTCTCTTGCACAAATAATCAAAAATATATCTAGATCTATACCAGCAAAACAAATATGATTGTCATGCAGACTATAATTATGATCCACAAACAGACCATAGAATCACCCCCGCACCCCCTCCTCCTTTTCCCTGTCCCTAATAAGCCTTGTGGTTTCTGTGGATGTTAAACACAAAGTTTACTTACTTACCATAGAATCCTCTTTGTAAGAACCTGCCTACCTCAGTGATGACTTAATTCTGCGACAAAGATAAAAACAAAAGGAAAGCGAGCACAGGGAAGCTTCGGTCACGCTGTATTGAGCAATTTCCATCATCAGAGAATTTTGTTTTAGGTTGCTTCGCTGTACACTGGAGCAATGGCGTAAAGGCTGGCATGCACATTTTTCAATTAAATTCAGATACTCCATACTCCAAGACTACAGTCATACACAGTCACACTGAACACCAACTCCAACTGCAACCATCTGCCCACAATCAGGAGAGATCGTCAGAAAGAGACTGGGCGCTGGTGCTGCCTGTCATGGTGCGAAGTCGCTGCTTCCTGGCCATGGCCTGGTGCCTGAGGGCCGTGTTCAGATGATTCGCTGCCCTCTTCCATAACCACTCGGGGCACAGCAGGGTAAGCCAGGTCTGCCAAGGAGTAAAGAAAACAATCAAAATGTCAGCCATTCATCTTCACTGTCTGCTTTTAAGTCAAAGCTGAAAACCCATCTTTTCTCATCCGCATACTGTTCTTTTCCCATCTGCATACTGATCTGTCATCTTCCTCTCATTGTACCAATCCACCACCAGTAACACATGTATCTGTAGTGTGTGTGTATGTGTGTGAGAGAGAGAGAGAGAGAGAGAGAGAGAGAGAGAGAGAGAGAGAGAGAGAGAGAGAGAGAGAGAGGGAGAGAGAGAGAGAGAGAGAGAGAGAGAGAGAGAGAGAGAGAGAGAGAGAGAGAGATATGAAATGAGCATATCCTTATGTCTTTGTAAGCATTCTGCGCTCTTAAGAGATGGTGCGCCATAAATAATCTATTATTATTATCTGAATGTTTTGGCAACTCCACACAGGGGTAAAAATTACATGAAATTTTGATGTAACACATTTCTGCCTGCAAAAGGGAGACTCTCTGTTCACAGCGATCTGTGCTGGTTACTTTCACTTTGGGTTCATTTCCACGCAAATAGAATGAGTTAACGTTCTTGGCAGAAGTTTCCAAAGGGACAGAACCTTGATCTTATGCTTGCTTCAGTCTGCGTGGTCTTCATGTAAACAATGATAGTAACCATAAGGGATTCACAGTGAGAGAAGCTCTTGATGAAACCTTGCTCAACCCAGATAGTCAGGAAGAATCTGATGTAATGTTGAGTTTCATTTCCTTTTTGGATTGTATGTTCAGCCATTTTAATTATTTGCTAGGGTATGGCATTTTTTTATGTTTTTATTTTACTTTGTCTTTTAAGTGCCATGGTTTTGTTTGTATCATCATAATCACAATAGGAATGAAATATTTTCTTTTTACAATCATAATTTTCCACTTCCCAACTAGTGGAACAATCATTTCTGTACTACCACACCTATTGCTGACTGAAATGCATGCTTGAACTTGACGAGCATTCGGTTAGCATTTTTCTAACACAACTCTATGACAAGTTGACAAGCTGCTGAAATTTACTTGGGCTAGGGAAGGTGACTCAGCCTGGATTGCTCAGGCAGGAAAGTGTTAATGTTTCTGCAGGTCTTCACGAGAGAAAATATATATTTAATTTAGCAATTTCATGAACCCGCGCAAAAGAGTAAAGATGACATCCCCAAGGACTGAAGAACAGCTCTGCATTTCTCAGCTGGGTGTTCTTTGCAGTAATGGTTACAGTTACACAGTGGGTTACAAACCAAATCAACCCACTGAAATGGAGACAACTCAGGCTTTTGCAGCTTCTGGACAGATTCTCACAGCTGCAGTAAACCCAGGCACAACACTGTCAAAAGCATGTCCTCCTTCTCCTCTGCAGTCACAACTCTGCTTACATTCATATTGTGTGTGTTATTACAGTGGAATCCCTGATGAAACACCACCACTCTTTGGAGACTACTATTTTTTGGGGTTAACCCATTCACTCCCAGTACTCATCACCACTTTTGCAGTTTTTTGGATTACAGCACTTAACTTGAAACAGAATCACACAGAAGCATCAGAAGAACAAACATATAACTGCCACATACTTGTGGATAGATTCTCACAGCTGCAGTAAACCCAGGCACAACACTGTCATATACATTGCCACATGCAAGTGCAGTGAGTCTGCTCGAGAGTGGAGAATAGCACTATATAAAAGCGATCAACAACAACCACATACTTGTCTTTCAACAGCACCTTCTGCTTGTTGTTCTCACCCCCTACCACCATCACTACCACCATTGCATCACATTTTTCTCCCATGACCCTCCCCCCCCCCCCCAACTTTGATTTACTGGGTTCATTCATCTCCTCAACACTTTTTTCTGGATAGTCACTGTCAATACCACTGACATCAACTGGGTCAAACTCAGCATCCCCCTCCTCTCTAAAATAATATGTTTTCTTTGTTGCTTTCAACTCTATTGCCAAAGATATTAATACTTAAATGAATCACTTCATCTGTTGTGAAGCACTGTGCCACCATCTTGGCGCAGAGATCTGACACACATTGAAACTTGGTGATTTATTCACCGTAATCAACTTTCAGAACTCCAAATCACCACGATTGCAAATGGGCAAGCAAGCTTCTACGACGCTCAGTATATAAAATCTACATCACTGATCATGTGATTGGGATTCCCTAGGTTTCCCAGAGTGTTGCTCAAACTGGGTTGCTGTGAATCTGTGCTAGAATACAGGGTCGGGAGTGAAAGGCTTAAACTAAGTCTCTCAAAACACGTTTTATTCAGATGGTGCAAGTTAATGTAAGGGGATGTGGGCGTGACTTCATGAAAGCTAGTTCCTCTAATACAACAAAGCCAATGAAAGACCACCCTTGTTTTAACGCTTTCACTGCCATGCTTGCGATGCCATCAATCTGAAAACAACCAATAAAAGTGCCAACTGTGAAATCATTAGGGTCTTTTTCTGTCCCCTTCACACGAGCATGAGAAAGGATTTCTATCAAAATGCACACTACTGAAAATAGATTTGTTATAGGACCATCAAATATACCATTTGCAGGTGTGTATGTGCACATTTCCAGCCTGGAAATTTTACAGGCTGAGGCAGTGAAGGGGTTAAGGCTACCTTTTTCTTAAAAGCTTTCCCTCTAGACTTATGTCAGTCCATGCAGTGATGCACATAAAACCCCTGGCAAGATCTACCCTCTTGTAAGACTACTTTGGCCTGGTTTTTAGCTTGGTCTCCACAGACAAAGCGATCACAGCCCCGACACATTAAAACACAACCACAACCATTCCTTGGCCTACCAGAAAAGTGTGTGGAAAGTAGCCCGTGGTGCGCGAGGAGAAGCCTAAGGTCCGGACAGCATTCTTGGCGAAGGTGGCGGCAGAAGGAATGAAGAGGCTGGTCCTGGACAGAGTTTCGCTGTATCGTGTCATCCTGGTGGCCACGTAGAATGGCATCAGACACTGCACTGTGATCCCCTGGTCACGGTACTCAAACTCCAGCCCTTGGGAAAAGTAGTCCAGGTAAGTCTGAAATGAATGAATGAACATGAAAACGCTGACAGGTAGCAGAGAGAAGGACAGGAAAACACCAGAAAAAAAGGAAAAGAAATAAAACTAATAATAGCAGTCATTCTGCAGCGCAGTATCTCACCCACAAGGCTGAGAACACTGCTTTACAACCAAATGTCTGCATATTAGTAATCACTTCAAGAATAATATTAACCATAATGTTGTGTTCTTTGCACACCACACTGTGCTTTACAAGGTCAACCAAATGTCTGCAAATTACTGATCACTTCAAAAATAATATTAACCATAATATTGCATTCTTTGCACACCACACACACTTACCGGCACACACACATACACACTGGCACACACCTGAACACACAGATGCAGGGGTCAGGTGGGGTCAGGGAAGCAAAAGAAATAAATCTACACTTTACTGATTACAGACATGGTTGTCTATTGAATGACGGTGTTATACATTTTGCTGGCTACACCTTACTGAGTGCAGTCAGTCATCTAATGAGCAATAGAATGAAGTTATAAACCTGTTAGAGACCACATCTTACTACATGCAGACACAGTCACCTTTGGCTTTGGCATGAAGGTGTTAAATAAACTAGACCAAAAAAATCAATGGAAAAACTGCTGCATGTGAATTGTGATGATAATTTCATACCCACTGACCAGGCCCTTGACCTATCTTCCCCTGGGGTCCCCATTAACATTTTCCCTGCCCACAGGACCTTGTATGTCAGTGACAGAGCTTTTCCTGGTTTACTTATGTGACATCATATCACATCCTGCTTGAGTTCCAATATACTGCGCATCCCTATGTGCAACAAATGTCTTAACCTTTCTGGTTTGCTCAGACTTGCCTTGAGACCATTCTAGGGAGGAACCAGAGCCGGCAGTTCAAATGCCCTGGCAGGGAAAGGGTTAATAGTGGGACAGAAGGGCTCAGGCCACATTATACCTTAGTGGCAGCGTACACCGTCATCTGCGGTGTGATCCGCGAACAGGCTCCTGATGACACATTCACCACCGCTCCCCTCTTTCTGAAAATTCCAACAGCACAGCTACAGTGGTGAATCATTGCTGCAAGTCAAAAATATTTTTTTAAATACACAAGAAATTTCAAATGAACAGCAAAATAGCTAATGCTGTAACCAGCCCAGTTAAGAAAAGAAAGAAAAAAAAAAAAGACATACTGATTACTGTACACTAGCAGTAGCTTTTGCCAACATACACTGCTACACAAACTTCATTCCACAAATTTGACAAGTGAGTGAGTTAGTGAATGAGTGTGTGTGTGTGTGTGTGTGTGTGTGTGTGTGTGTATGTGAGGCACAGTGAGAGAGTGGGGGGGGGGGGGGGGGGGGGGGGGGGGCGGCAGACAGAGACAGACAGATACAGACAGACTGACAGGGAGGAAGGGTGTAGCAAAGAAAGTCCAGGGCAGTGGTGGTAATACAAAAAGGACATATCCTGACTAAAGTCTCTTCTTTGCATGTTCAACCTGCAATATCTGCCACATCACAACTACTAAGAGAATGGAAGAAAACCAGCTGACAACCAAGAAATCTTTACCTTCGAACCATCTGAGGCAGGATCATGTGGGTCATCTGCAAACAAGACAGTTATCAGAATTCTGTACTGAAGACAATTCAGTTTTAAATTTAAAAGGAATCTCAGAAAGCTATCACTGTATCACTCAGGGAAGGTTCCACTGCGGTACTTATTCTAGACGTAGCATGGGCTCTAGGTGGATGTTTAGGGGCTGAACACTGGTCCAGTAGAATGTGTTGTGGTTTCTGATCAATACATAGACCATGCAGCCACTGATGAAAGACCTCCTTGAGATATGTCAACCCTGTTGTTCTAAGACAACATTTCTGTAAACTCATGTTTCCATGAATCAACCCCTTACTGAAGTCAGTGAAGGCCACATTTAGTTTCGCACGTTTAGCTGATTTTTGGAGCCACCCTCTTTTAAAAGCCCCACAGATAGATACAATTATTTTTGTAAGTTCTTCTCTTCACTGCTTCAATTTACAATCCGCTGGCATCAGTGACTCATTTTCTTGATTGCACCCTTCATTCCTCTTTTAAGACAGCTTTGATTTTGGGACTGTCCTTGTTTTACACCTGATTTTTCTTTGATTTTGGGACTGTCCTTGTTTTAAACCTGATTTTTCTTTGATTTTGGGACTGTCCTTGTTTTACACCTGATTTTTCTTTGATTTGGGGACTGTCCTTGTTTTACACCATTATTTCCTTTGATTTCGGGACTGTCCTTGTTTTACATCAGATTAAATATTTTTTATTTGATTTTGGGTCTGTCCTTGTTTTACACCATATTTTTCATTTACAGTTCCATCCATCAGAGACAACACAACTTTAAGATGACATTTATTTCTCTCTCTCTCTCCTTTTTTTTGTTGGTGGGGGTAAGGGAGGTGGGGTGAGGCCTTTCACAAGGGATTCCACTGATTTTACTGGTCACAGAGTCTGCTATTTCTACTTCACACAAAAGGCTCATACCATAGTTGCCGCTGCCACGTTCACGTATATCAGCTGCCAGAGTTTCTGCAACAAAAGCAGCAGGAGTTAAAACTGCATTCACAAAATGTCATATAATATTAATAATAAGGAATTTATAGACTGTTTTCAGAGACTCAAAGCACTTTACAACTTAATCAAAGAAAAACATGGAGTGCGCAAATACCGACATACAAATCAATGGTATATAAACAAACAAACAGAAAACATTAATAAACAATCATACATAGTGAAAAATACACACACACATGACTGCACAAGTCTCATACATATATGACTTAGTGCCAAAAGGTGCGCAAATGGGGGGTCCGATTTTTGACTGTCAATAAAATCTGTTTCAAACACTTTGTCTTGTTGTTGCTTTGTGTGTGCGTTCATAATTGGTCAGTATCACAGTGGAAACAATATGAGCTCCAAATCTGGAGCAGCTGGAGAAATATTATTTTTTGAAAGTGAAAAGCGCCACGAAATTCGACCCCTGAAAACAGACACGCTCACGGTGAGTGCTTTCGATGCTTTCATTCATGTACATGACGAATCAAAACATTACCTCAGTCACCGATTTGCACAGAGGAGATATCGCTTTACACAGTGCATATAAAATTGATTATCACTAAGTTTTGTTTTTGGAGTTAGAGGCTCCGAAATATTCCTCGGTCGAACGTTATGTGTGTTGAAATGTTTCATGACCAGCATCCGCAGACACTCTAGTGAAGAACGGACTTTCTCTTTCGTCGAAACTTTACTCCAGTCACTGTGGTACGTCACTGCATCAGGCGCCAATGTTTTATTTTACTGCCAAATGTCTGGGTAGTTTTTAAAATATATTTTGCCATTCTTCATAAAATTGTTGCAATAAATAAGTTCAACAACGTATTAGATTAAACAAGAAAAAGGGCAAAAAAAAATGTTTTTGCGTTTTTGCACTACTTCCGGTCAGCCATGTTATACATCCGGGTCATTTGCTTTTAGCACATGGCCGCATGGAAGAGACGTTCCGATATGCGAAAGGTGTGTGGTAATATTTTTGAAGACCGTAACGTTCAACTTTATTTAAACGTTCATCGGAGATTTAGTCAAATCTTCCGGTTATACGATATTTATATTGGTATATGCTGAATCTTTTAAAAGTATCGGAATGTTATCATACAGAGTGAGTTTTTGTTGCTGTCGATCTAAATTTTGTTCAGATGCTTTCGAAAATTTGTTTCCACCGAGTTTCTTACAACACGAGTGCGTGTTGAAATCGTAATGTGCAACAGCAGATTGGTTATAAACAGTATATTCTGATCGTACTCTTTACATTTTTTGCTTGCGCTTAACGCAGTTCGTTTTGTTTACAAACTACGTCTTCAAACAAATCATCATATATGGTAGACAATTCGAATTTATGCAGGTTAAAGTCGTCAAGTTAGATGTTGAACATTATGATTACAACACGAGCTGTGGAAATAATAACGTTCGACATAATTATACTGACCACGCCTGTCTGCCTTCAGAGTTCTAAAAATGTAAGGTGCCGATCTTAATAGCATTATTCTTTGGCTGTGATTTTTTTAGTAATATTTATTAACGATTTTTTCTATTTATTATTATTAATTCTTTCACTTTTAAGTTAACTGTTCAACTATTTTGTCCTAGGCACCCGAGCCAACATGACCAAGAAACGCATGGATGACAGGTTGCGTGTGTGTTTTCCTGTGACACCCAAAAGCAGCAAAAGTTGCACTCACTCTTACTTGCTCCATTTTCTCTTACAAAACACTTACTTGTTTGTTAAATAATAAGTATTATTTATTTTGTTATGAAAAACAAAGTACCATGTCGTCTATTTAACATTATGCTATCCACTACAACAAAATTAATGCAGCAAAAACTGTTCACATGGAATAGTTATGTGTCTTTATACTCTACAGTAATAAAAAGTTACTGATTTATCATTTTCATCAAGAAACAAACAGCATTGTACATCTTGTTGAAATAGTAATGTATGACATATTTCTTACATCATTTGCTGTTTTGTCAAGAAAGCTTAAATTTGAAAAAAAAAATCATCAAATCTTCCTTGTCACATATTGTTCTATTAAAGAATAACTGTTCATGTTTCAAAATGTGTTGCTTTTTATTCATTTAAAAATGTTCAAGATTGGCTGTATGTTGAACGTTATGTATTGCAACAAACTATGCGTAGCATGCTGGTGTGACACAGAACAACAACAGTTTACTTGGTAATACTCATGTGGATCACATCTTGTAAGATAAGTTGGGTTTTCACAGTTAACTGCATGATTAGCAGCATGGTGATGTGGGCTTGCTGTAATGTGTAATGTTCAACATCTTGTCACAAATCACACTGAAAGTCAAATTTCTCAGGAACGAAGAGCAGCACTGCCTTCTCCCTTCACTGGTGGATGACTTCACATGTGTTCATTCAAAAAATGCATTACTCACTCACATCCTGTCAACTTTATTTTCTAGTACCTCTGTCCTCTTTTCTTGCACACCTTTTGGCACTAAGTCATATGCATACATATATATATATATATATATATATATATATATATATATATAAGTTATTTACTTGCATTCAAATCTCTTTTCTGCATTATTATGTTCAGAGTATCACATCTATCAGATGTTAGTTTCTGTACTGTTGTGTTGTGACACCAGCAGCAAAAAAAAAATAATAAAAAATCCACACAAAAAATCAATCATGTATGCTCTCTTTATTGCTGGTACTGAGGAAAACAAATGTGTTATGTTCTTCTTGATCTTGCTGCAGCTCCACAAATCCCATTTCTGAGTCCTGTCCCGTTCATGGATGTTGGTGGCCAAAACCACTTTTTACTGACATTCCAACAGAAATGAATGCATCCCTAATATTCTTGCAGGATTAGTATCTAGTGTTTGATTTTTTTACCATGATGGGACTGACAGGACCAATTACTTACTGTCACTGTCACTGTCAAAGAACTGAATGTACTGACCTTCTCCGGCACATCAAGGAATTGCTGAGGGTAGTCGTACATCACACCAACATTGTTCACTGTTCAGAAATAATAAACTTGTCTCAAATCATGTATATATTTTATCTCAGATTCACCTCATGATACACACGCTATTACCTCAAGGCATGCACATGCGTACACCACACACACTCAGGTCTACGTGTGTTATAACCCTGTAGTTTCAATAAATGGGAACACACATAGCAAATGCAATGTCATCCACATCATGCCCAAAAAGCAAAGGTCCTGACATCCAGCTACTTTTTCCATGGGCAAACACTGGAAACAACAAGTGCCAGCAAGTACCTGGGCATCACCATCAGCAGTGACCTGTCCTGGTCCACCCATGTTAAGAATGTAGCAGCAAGAGGAAACCAGACAGTGGGGATCCTGCAAAGGAATTTCAGGGAGTGTACTCCAAAAGTCAGTTGGCGACCTACACTACAATGATATGCCCCACATTGGAGTATGCCTCACCTGCTTGGTGTCCCCATAAACACAATGACATCCAACTGCTGGAAAAAGTTCAACACCAAGCAGCCAGGTACATGACCAACAACTACATGGACAGATCATCAGGAAGTGTCACATCCAATGATCCATGCTCCAAAATCTCAAATGGACAAGTCTTGAACAATGAAGATGACAGACTCGCCTAGGGATGCTCTACAAAATCAACAACATCCTTGTGGACGTAAACACAGAATGTTTCTTCCGCCACTCTGACCCTAGGACCAGAGGAGCACAAAGCCTACACCAGGAACAGACACAACACCTTGTCCTCTTTCACTCCTTCCCATGTGCAGTCTCTGAATGGAGCCTCCTCCCTATGGCTATTTCCTCAGCCCCTTCACTCGAGTCCTTCCAGAGTTGAAAAGACCACAGCCTCCACAACCTGCAGCCAGTCCCCACTTCTCCATGAACACTGATCATGTATAGTTTTATCATCAGATCTTTTAGGCTTGATGGTTTTAATAACACCTCATGGCACTGACCATGACCACCTTTGAAACACACATCGCTCCAAGACTTGCCACACTCTTGCAGAGCCCAGTTGAGTCCTAAGAACAAGAGGGAAGAAGAAGTTTTTGTGACTTTAGAGCTGATTCTGATTAACGCACAAACACACACATGAATGCATGCATGCACACTCTCTCTCTCTCTCTCTCTCTCTCAAAGTAGAAATCTCTAGTAGTAATACAGCTCTAAATCTACAGTTAGTAGATCTTACAAATTATACAAGTCAAATGACTACATAGGGAGACCAAATTTTATCAACATGTGTGATCAATATTTGTATTAATTATGAGCACTGCACCAGAATAGTTAAAAAAATATCTTAAATACATTCAATCATATAGACAGATCTGTATAATATCAACATGATTAACACATTTTAGTCTAGACTAGAAAAGACCAAAAAAATTTACACTGTTTCTAAATGTTGATATAATGATAGAGTTCAGTATAAATCAACAGTCAATCAGCTCTTGATGCAAAATACCTAATATCCCAATTTCTTTGCCTGCCAGTCCTTCCCAAATAATGTCGTAGACTCCCTCTTCCACAGCAAAGTCCACTGTAATGTATTCCACCTTCACTGAAAACTCCTCTTCTGGAAAAGAAAAGTGATGCAACTAAATCAGTAAATGTGTTACATGTAAGGCACCACTACATGGTTGAAGAAGACTGTCTGATCCTGATCTCAAATGGATCACGTGTCAGCATAGCCTTATGGATGAAACAGCTTAGCGCATTACTTTCAACCTATCTGTTCCAAAAGCAGCATGATATAGTCCAAATAGATAAACTACATCCACCAGCCAATGAGCTCTTGCCATTTGGACTTATGTGAAGGAATAGTTAGAGGTCAAAAGGGATGGTAACTCTTGTTACTAACTGACCAAGGTTGAATACATCAACCTTCCCCTTGCCTTAACCCATCAGTTCCAGCTGTGTTTTGTAACAGCCAGTACACTTAAGATGGACAAATCTGACTGCATTTGGTTTGAATGGTCCTCCTCAACCATACAGCCAAAATGGCTAATGTATCAGGGCCTTTATTTGAATGCAAACCTGCTAAATGGAAGACCACCCTCATATGAAAGACCACGCTGATGACAGGCCACAATATCTTTCCCTTTATAATTTCATTTGAAAACGAACCCCTCACCAAATGGCCATCTGTTTTATTTTTTTAAGACCATTTTTGAGTTCATCTTTTGGACAATGATTCTAGTGGTATCTCACTTATAATTCAAGTTTTTCTCTTCTTTCTGTTGAGTTTTGTTTAAAATTATTAAACACACAGTGACACACACACACAAACAAAGCAACAGAGAGGCTCGGCTAGTAAACAGAACCAGGTTTGAAGTTTGCTTTAATTTATGTACTGTCTCAAATATTCAAAAGTTATTTTTAATTCTAAGGACAAGGTCTAGCTTCTTAAAGTTAAACAAACTGCCTTCAACAAATAAAAAAGCAAATGGGTCACTACTTATTTTAAAGGAGAAACCAAACGAAGATCATATAGGCTGGCCTGAAATGGTAGAAAATGTACAAAATATTTCTATCTACAGGCTTTATATTATAATTTATATGCTTTTTTAGAAGCTCTGTTAACAATTCATCATTTGCAATTGTAAAGCTTCCCTGTAGGGAATGTGGCCATCATCAGTTGGAACAGTTGTAGACTCACTCTCCCCCTCTCACTCATCAAACAAACAAAACTATTTAAACAAACCAACAACAACAATAACAAAAAAGATTATCGACAATAACACGTTAACAATAACATGTGAGTAATTTATCAAGGACTAACCAAGCTCCTGAGCTGTTTTAATCAGCTTCTTCTCTTCCCTGCTCAGCAGCACAATGTTCATTCCCCTGCGAGCTAGCTCCACTGCATAGGCCTTGCCAATCCCACAGCTGCTGCCGGTCACAACTGCACACATAATGAAAATAGACACCACAGGTACTGCCATCCTGCAACTAATACCATGCACAAGCCAAGTCACTGCTGGGGGTCACCACTCCTGAAGTAACAAATAATGAACACATTTAATCAGCTACAGTTGATAAAATTACAGTCTATTCCAAAACTGCCATTTATTATTAAATTGTTTCATTGATGATTGAGTCACTTACTGACTCGGCAAAACATTGTGCAACGATGGCATCATTATATGTGTGTGTGTGTGTGTGTGTGTGTGTGTGTGTGTGTAATTCAATAATTGTCTTTAAAAGTTTAACATTCTCTAAACATTGAAACAGGCAGACAGTGATTCTAATAATAATATAAATTAAAATGATGGGGAAACAAAAGTAAGTTAACTTCTCAAGTAATTGTACTATTTCACCAAGACAGAGCATAATATAAGCCATTGTACTGTAGTACTACTACTAGTAGTCTAGAAGAAGTAGTACTGGTACAGTAGTACTAGTAGACTAGTACATAATAGTTTTTAGTACATGATTATGCACAACAGACTAGATGTAAAATTGTAAGCTGTGCCTGTGGTTTAGAGTTAGACTCAGATTGTCAGAATTAGAGCTAAAATACGCTCATATTCATAACTAATAAAAGTAATATAAGTTATATAGTTATAATTTTGTGAGCATATAATGTAGAAATCTGACTATCATTTCATGGTGACATGGAACACTGATGGATGCTCCCACTGCCAAGTAAACAAGAACGTAATCAAGTTAATGTATCACTGTATCAGGAGAATCAGTGTGTCCAATGTTTGTGCACACCACTGCCAATACCAAATTTTTGTCATGGTTCTTCTTTTTCTTTGTGTTAGGCAGCCACCTTCCAATAAGCAGAAAACTGCTCCGAGCGGAGATTTTGCTGCACTTTTGGGGGGTCTGCAGAGTCCTATAAATAATAAAGTGGTATAATGAAATTTTGCAATTTTGCAAACAAACTGGGATTGGGAAACGGAAAACAAATAAAGACTTTGAACTGATACGTCCGTTGGAAACACTTGCATTAATGCACAGTCGACGGGCAGCATATGTTGCACTGGTCTGCATTTCGTCATTCTGTAAATTCCTGCAGTATTAGTATTAGCACTTAGTATAGATCTATCTTACCTGCCCAAGGTCCGTATTTCTGTTGGAGGTCAACTTCATGAGCATTATAACTGTACATATGAACATAGGCAGCACCAGCCGCAAGGCTGACAATATTCAGAGACTTTTTGGCTACATAATACGCGCCTATGACAGCAAATGCATCCCGAATGTTGGAGAAATATTTCGATATCTCCTTGAACAGAAGTTCAAAGCTGTCGACGGCCGCCATTGAGGCGTCTTCATACCAAACATGGTTTCTGGTAAAGGAGAATCACCATTAGAGTTTCGTCCCGTCGACTACTCAAAATGGGCGTGTCTTTTTCATCCAGAAAATAATATGCTATTGTACCGTGTGCCTCTATTTCGATATGAATCCACATCAGTAATTATTTTTAAAACAACACAAAAAGAAACTTAAAGACAGAATAACGAAATAACCAACACAACTGAGCCATGACAAAAGCAAACGAGGCAAACAAACAAATACTAAAAAACGGGAGGTAAATACTGAATAATCACAGTGCACACATAGACAACAGTGTGGGCTATCACCTGTTCGAGTGGCCATACAGCTGAGAACGTGAGAGAGAGAGAGAGAGAGAGAGAGAGAGAGAGAGAGAGAGAGAGAGAGAGAGAGAGAGAGAGAGAGAGAGAGAGAGAGAGAGAGAGGTGTCGTGCCTTTTCTTTGGTCTCTCCCTCCGGCGTCTGATCTCCATTTATCTGTGCCGCAACATACTCATATTACTAGACTTTGTCTGCCTTCAAGTCACAGCTACAGACTCACATTTTCTCTGTTTGTTTTTTATATCCTAATGTCTCCAGCCTGCCTCAAGTAAATATGTGTGGGGTGGTTGTGTGTGTGTGTGTGTGTGTGTGTGTGTGTGTGTGTGTGTGTGTGTGTGTGTGTGTGTGTGTGTGTGTGTGTGTGTGTGTGTGTGTGTGTGTGTGTGTGGTGTGTGTGTGTGTGTGTGTGTGGTGTGTGTGTGTGTGTGTGTGTGTGGTGTGTGTGTGTGTGTGTGTGTGTGTGTGTGTGTGTGTGTGCGTGTGTGTGTGTGCGTGTAACAAAAATTATGTGTGTGCGTGTTCATGTATGTGTTGTGTATAATATTATTATTATTGTTATTATTATTATTATTATTAGTATTATTATTATTATTATTTTATTTTTATTATATTATTATCTTATCATTACTGAGACAGAAGGGTAATATTCTTTATAAGCATAATAAACTAGACAAGCATCCATATACTTTTTTTTCAGTTTTTAAACTATTAAAAAAAAACAAAAAAAACAAAGCAAAACAAACAAACAAACAAAGGGGCTATTCTAGATGTAAATAATTAGACACATACACATATTACTTAGCTATGACACACCACTGCACACATGGAATAAATGAAGTTTATACATCATACATGATGAGAGAGAGAGAGAGAGAGAGAGAGAGAGAGAGAGAGAGAGAGAGAGAGAGAGAGAGAGAGAGAGAGAGAGAGAGAGAGAGAGAGAGAGAGAGAGAGAGAACACACACACACACACACACACACACACACACACACACACACACACACACACACACACACATATACAGAAATAGAGACACATAAATGGACACACACACACACACACACACACACACACACACACACACACACACACACACACACACACACACACATGAGAGACAGAGACACATAAATGGACAGACAGTGTGAGACAGAGACAGATATATTTTTCAGCATTTTTAAAAAATGTTTTTATTTATTGAAATCCAGTCAACCAGTCTGTCATTTACAGTATCATTACAATATTTTTATGATCATGTACATAGCTTATTGAGATCTAGAAAACACATTCAGGGCAATTTGAGGAACAAGGCAAATTAAAGCTTGCGCTTTAGCAGGATTAGCAACAGTTCATACAAATGATAGTCCAACTTGTGTCATGCAAAATGGCTATCAGCAGTAAGCCTATGCGAAGCCGAACAAAAAACTACTGTGGCAAATAATTTGTCAGCTAGGCTGCTTTTACAGCCAATTTGCAATAGTCACATTGTTACAACACTGAAGGGCCTTTCTCTCTACATCTCTTATTTTTGCTAATGAAATCCTTTCTTTCTGCTGTGGCTAATGGAACAAAGCATTATTTTCCAATCGAAACATGCGAACATTCGATCTGCAGACCTGCACTCCGCCCCCACATGCTAAACCATTAAGGAAACCGGCCTTTTACTAACTTCTCAAAACATATTTGATCTAAAACGTATGAGCGACATCACAAAAAAACAACCTATAATTACGGATTTAACCATGTTGGTTTTGTATCAGTTGTAGAAACGACTCTCATGAGTGACGATTTGCAGGATCGGATGTTAAAAACAGTTAAGTGTCACAGCTAGCCCAGTGCCTGTTGCAACGTCCTTGGTGTTTTACTAGAACGAAGTAAGCATGTAAATACTCCTTGCGTCGAACATATTCTCAGAGGTGAGCGTTCTTTTAAGTCAGTTTCTAATATATCCAAGTTCTACCGTGTTTTCTACGTGATGACGCCAGCAGGCTGTGTACCCACAAAAAGAGATGCGTTCAGTTAGCAGTGAGTTTTGGGTTGTTTTTTCTTCTTTTTTTCTCAGTTCGCTCATCCCACCGTATCCAATCATGGGGTGCATGCATAATAATAATAATAACAATAAAAAAAGAAGATAATAGCTATTTAGTGCACCTAACCTGTCACAGTCCTAAGTGCTTACAAATTCTTTTGACATGATCATGTAATGGTCTGCGCGATTTCAGTCAAGGGAGAGTATCCTGTGCAAAACAGCACAGCCCTTTCAAACAGTTATGTCCCTTGACAGCCCACCCAGTTCTCAAACGGTCTAAATATAAAATAGACCAATGTGCAGGTGTCGTGCTATCATGTTATGTCATCATACAACAGTTGCTCTCCGGGGCATCACTCTGTCCGCCTTTCTCTCCGCCCCCCTCATGTCTCTGTCTGTCTGTCTCTCTCTGTCTCTGTCTCAGTCTATCTCTGTCTCTGTCTCTCTCTGTCTGTCTGTCTGTCTCTCTCTCTACACACACACACACACTGACATACACACACACCCGCACGGCGCGCGCGCACACACACACACACACACACACACACACGCACTACACACACACACACGCACACGCACACGGACACGCACACACACACAAAACACACAACACATACACGAGAACAGCACAGCGCCACGACACACACACACACACACACACACACACACACACACACACACACACACACACACACACACACACACACACACACAACCACCTATTCGAGCATACGATAAAACGTGTTTCCTTTTCCACTGAAAATACCGCCCCTCGCAGCCCCCATCAAAGAATTGTAGCCTACACTAAAGGGGCGCATGTCGCGTGTTGTGCACGAGGGTATCCTGTACCCCAGAGCCGCACAGTAACGATTGGGTGAAACGCCCGACCATCTTGCTTGAAAGGACTCGAAAGGACCATCGTCAAAACGACGATCCGCACTGGAACAGTTTCAAAGGCAACGCAAGGGAAAGTGCTGAGACGGCGTGGATCGAGCGCATAATAGGGCTTTTCCGAGTACGTAGATAGGCCTACCATCTTCAACTGAACTGAACTGAACCGTAATTGCCACTCTCCTCCGAAGACAGCAGATGGCTTCTAATCTTCCCACCCTCTATTCACAACAAGGTCAAACTTGTGAGCACAACAGTTCAGCGGGCCCGTAAGCCAACAAGGGTGCGGACAAAATAAATTCACGATATTCAGTCAAACCAACCAAGGTCTCCGAAAACAACGGCAAAATGTCAATTTCAATAAAGTACACAGCTCAATAATTATGCGCAACAAACTACACAGTTTCAGACCCAAACCTGTATACCCTTTTGAGGGATCTGCTTACGCACATGCTGAATTCGACTCTAATGTTCATGAATAAACAAACAAAAGGGATGTAATTAGCGCCCAAAAGAGGTCACACAAACACTACAACAAAGACCTGAATCGCCCACTTTTTATGGAAGAATTCAACATGGTATTATGGAAACAGAAAATATATATTTGTCAAGTACTCTGAAGATTGGGAGGGGCGGGAATAGTAATGACTTTACTCACAGAATCACATTCATAGCACGAAGACAAATTGAAACTGAAGACTTACTGTCGTCGGCTTCAAAGGGTATATCTATAGCCTATTCTAAAGTAGGAACCATCAACTATCAACAAGAACATGTAACAGGGTAATTAACAGAACAAAACGACCATCAATTTCAATACAATATTAAGTAACATAGACAATGACCAGACCTAATCCTTGTGAAGGAGAAGACGAAAAGAGAGAGGATAAAGGCGAACAATCGATAAACAAAGGGAGTTAATAGCGGTCTCCTTACGTCACACTATCACAAGTGACACAACAACAGAGATCTGAATCACCGACAATGACCATACATCAGGAATGAGAGTAAATAAATACAAAGTACACGTAATCCACTTGGGTCGTAGCGAAAATTATCTTTAGTTTATATTGAAACAAAGACGATTGGTGAGACGTCCAGGAGGGAAGGCAGAGCGGGAATAAATTTATTTGAGCATTGTGAAGACAAGGAGACAAGAGGAGCATTCAGAAGGAAAAGAGTCCTTCATAAAAAGAATAATAATAAATACAAATTTAAAAAACCAATATTTGTTTCTTTTTCTGACGACAACAATCAAAATATATTTTTATGCACTTCTCCGAACAACAAAACTCAACACAATATTATTTCATGGATAATTGTAAAGAAAACGTCGAAACAATTATATTTCATTGACTATTCTGAAGAAAACTGCAGAATAATTATATTTCATTTATTATTCTGAAGAACATATTAACACAATATCGTTTCATTCATTACTCTGAAAAATACATCAACACAACACAGTACTGGTACCGGTGGCAAATTATGGTACTCTTCATTCACTACTTGAAAGAAAAAATCAGCACGCTAATATTTCACTGATTAGTCGTAAGGAAAAGTCCACACGATACTATTTCAGTCATTACTCTGAAGACTCTAACGATAAAATCGATGTCAACAGAATGCCACTCTATTTCTTATTCTGAAGACGAAGTCAACGCAGTCCTATTGAAAGAATATCTAAATAATAACAAAAGTAATAATAATAATAGTAAAAATATAAAAAATATAAAAAAGTAGTTTTAATAGTAAAAACAAAACAAAAAACACACAAAATATATGTCAACAAAATACCAATTCATTCATTACTCTGAATACAAAGACAAGACGGTACTATTTCATTCAATTCTTCTGACAATAAAACCGACGTGAACCGAGTACTTTTCATTCATTATTCTCAAGACGAAATCAACAGTACTCTTTCTCATTTATCACTTCTGAAGCAAAACAAAATTGTCCACAAAATTACCATTTCGAGCCATTAATTATTCTGAAGACGAAATCGATCACAGTATTATTTCACTCTTTATTCAGACGACAAAACTGAAGTCTACAGAACACTGTCTCCAAGCAGTCATTACTCCAATACTGAAATCGACACCGTGCTGCTTTATTCATTATTCCTACAACAAAAACATGTTATAAGAAAACCATCTCGAGTCATTAATTATACTCTCAAGACGAGATCAACACAGTACCATTTCGTACACAACTTTTAGCGACAAGAACGACGCCAGCACAATATCATTTCATTTTTTATTCTCAAAACGCCAAAAACAACGATGTCAACGGAATGCCATTTCATCCATTTGCTCTGATGGCAAAAGTGGAATTCAATAGAGGATTCTGAACACAGTTAGGGATGACGGACAGTTAAAAAGGACAAGTCTTTCAATTACTCCGAAGACAAGGTTTCAGTGTATATTAAAGTAACCTAGTAACTCTGAACACAGAGACGAACCTAGGAGAACATTCAGAAAAAAGAAGAGAAAAACAAACAAACAAAAACAAAAACCGTAACACACAAGATCCAAACATACAAAAGGTTCAAAATAACGATATTTATCAGGACAAAACACAACATGCGAATTTTCCGTGTAATCCCCTTTATCAAGCTACAAAACGACACTTAAACAACCATTAAACAGTGAAAAACGATAAAAAATGAGATGGAGAGCTAATCCACTTATCTTTTTTAGGGTGAGCTATGTTCGGTGCTTGGAAGAACATTCTTTGAAGCACTGAACATAGCTCACCCCCAAAAAGATAAGTGGATTATCTCTCCATCTCCTTTTTCATCGTTTTTAACTGTTTGATTGTTGTTTAAGTGTCATTCTTCCAAGCACCGGGCATAGCTCCCCCCAAAAAAGATAAGTGGGTTAGCTCTCCATCTAATTTTTCATCCTTTTTCACCGCTTAGTTGTTGTTTAAGTGTCGTTTTGTAGCTTGATAAAGGGGATTACCCCAAAAATTTGTATGTTGTGTTTTGTCCTAATAAATAACGTTCTTATGAACCTCTTATGTGTTTGGATCTTGTTTTAGAACGCTAGCAGTCATTCTTGTTTCAGATTTTTGTAACACACAAGAATTCAAAAGATGACTCAAGACTATTTCACTACAGCTGCCTAGCTATTCCGAAGATAAGGACAAATTCAGTGAAGAACTTCGGGAAAAAAGACAACAATTTAGTTATTTAGTTAGTCCATAGATTTCCACGTGCAGTCAATCGCACAGGTCCACCTCGAAACGAAAATATTTAGCGGATGGCTGAAAACAAGATGATTTCACTACAGTGGGCTACTAAATCTCAACACAAGGACAAATTTTGTGGAGATTATCGTAGAATTAAGAGAGATTGGGAAGCTGAAGAGAAGAACCTACTTATTCAGTTAGTTCTTTGATTTTAACATACAGGTTGGCCAACAACAGAAACATAACGAGAAGACTTCAGTGGATCACTGAAAACAATATAATTTTAGTACAGCAGACAAAATATTTTTAGCACAAGGAGGAACTTTGTGGAGAATTTCGAGAAAAAACAACAACCCCCAAACCCCCAAACAAAACGTAACAAAGAATTAGTTATTTAGTTAGTGTTCAGATTTTAACGTCTCGTCAACCTCACAGGGTTACCTCTACTCAAGACGAGAAGAATTTCGTGGATGACTGAAAGCAAGACGATTTCAGTGCAGCAGGCTGGCTATTCTGAACATACGGGTGAGGATGAACTCAGTGGAGAATTTCGAAGGAAAAGAGGAAGAAAAACGACAAAAAGAGGAAGTGAATGACTGATAATAATTATGACGACAATTAATTTCATTAAAGCAGGCTATAATTATAGCGACTCTGAATGCAACGACGAAATTCCGAAAACAACGAGGACTTCAGTGGATGACTCTGAAGATAAAGATGAGAGCGGCGATGAGGAAGACGAAGAAGGCCATGACGGAGAAGACGACGCAGTAGTTGATGCCCTTGACCTCGCCACGGGGAGGTACTATTTCAGACGACAGCAACTCCTGAAAAGACATAAACATTTTGCTTTACGTCCACAGAGGCGAGGTGGCCTATTAGGGAACGAAGGGGGCAAAAGAGTGAAGACTCGACCCGGACGGCCGCAGAACAATAGAAGCGTTAAGGCAGTGTCCCCTCGCCATTGCGTAGCAGCTAGTGTACCACACAATTGCTATTTCAACTGCTGTGAGAAGCAGTCACAAGGACAATGTCCGTAGCACTGCTGTTGAGACATAAAGACGTAAGTAAGTAAACATGGTGCTTAACGTCCACAGAAACCGTACGGCTTATTAGGGACGGGGAGAAGGGGGGAAGGGGGTATGGAGGTGGGGGGAGAGGGAGATTATATACCTATTGCTACACTGCCACCATCAGAATGACTCCTGCATTAAGTTGGGCACGATGAGAGCCATTTAATGTTTCAGTAGGAAGTGATGGACAAAGTCACAAGACAGTGTCCACAAACCACAACCTTTTTGAAGAGAAAGGAGTGCCGAAGCGGTATCGAACCGAGGGCCTTCCGCTTACCAGCCTAACGCCTTACCGCTAGGCCAAACCGGCTCACAACATAAAGACGTAAAACAAAGGAGACTATTTATAGCGCCCCACAGACGATGGGGCGTAGCAAGGAGCATGGCAACCGAGACGCGAATCACCCACAGTAACTATTAATAACCTGGCACGCGAATGACTGCTAACGATAGCGACTTTTTCCTCGCATAAAAAGATTATATGGGGAATGTTCGACGAATCATTACCGGCCTGTGTGTGTGTGTGTGTGTGTGCGTGCGTGCGTGCGTGCGTGCGTGCGTGCGTGCGTGCGTGCGTGCGTGCGTGCGTGCGTGTGTGTGTGTGTTTATTTATTTTTTCTTTACTTTTTTCATTTAATTGTTTTTATGGAGATCAGCTCGTGCACACCAGTTCCATTCTTTAGGTCCAGGATCAACTCACAGTGGTACAGCGACATATGCCTGGCAATTACGGACGAGCATTCCCTGGCGAGCTGCATGTGAACTCGTTTCCCTTATGGGTTTCCACACTGTGCCTCGACAGCATATTCAGCCCACTCTCACTTCGTTGGGTCAAGGGTGTACGCGAGTTTAACTGTAACCCGCCAACTGCTCTTTTTGGCAGAATGGCTGGGGTCTTTTACGTGCTACAGCGGTGACACGGGGGTCACAGTTCAGGAGCTGTGTGAGAGTCGAGGTGGCCGTCCTGGGCTGTCCGTCCTAACGAGCCTTATGATTTCCGTGGACGTAAAGCAATATTGAACCATGTTTCGGCACTGGTCTCAGCTTGTCCGTAATGTTATGTCAACCGGCATCCGAGGACATTAAGCAACACAACCGAACCTGACACGGGGGTGGAACGGTGACCGAAATAAGGGTCAGCACAGACAGATAATTCTGGAAAAGAAAATTCGCCCGCCGCTCCTGACAGGGATCAAACCCGCGACTTTCCGATCACAAGTCTACTACTTAGTTATCCCAGAAAAAAGAAGAAGAAAAAAATACAAAAAAATACACGGTCAATTTATAAACTCCCCCAAAGTCGCGCCCTCCACTCCGCCAGACGTAGTTATATACAGGGATTATTTCCCTTACATAATATTCTAGTCAACCGCGGAAGTCACATAAGGGCGAAACACGTTCGAAAATCATAAATACAAGCCTAGGCAAAACGAAATTCATCACGGCGCAAATATGGTGTGTGGAACTGTCTGGTTCTTTTACGACCCACTACGAATGAGGATGGGTTCAACCTGTTACGTGTGGCAGAAATATAGCTGTATAATTATTCTAACCTTCTAGCAAAATACCCGCTTTGGTAATCTCTTCCACAGGAATGGAAGTGCTGAAGCTATTAATTTTCGATGATGTTGGTACTGAGAGAGAGAGAGAGAGAGAGAGAGAGAGAGAGAGAGAGAGAGAGAGAGAGAGAGAGAGAGATTTATATCACCCTCCATTTACTTCTCATTTATGTGTGTGTGTGCACGCGCGTATGTGTGTGTGTGTGCACGCGCGCGTGCCACATTTGTATGGTGTAGCTCCTTCGCAAGAAACCACGCGGGCCGTGTGTGACATATAATCCACAGTGGTTACAAGTTGATACAATTTTATTGTGTATCTACATGCAGAGTCTGACATCGGGGCCAACTACAAAAGGAATCTGAACTGCACGCTGTCCACTCCCGCCCCATCTCTCTCTCTTCCTGCGTCAACACAGCGAAGAAGTGCACGCTGAGTTAAACTCAACGATGCAAGGTCACGAAGCCATGCATTTCTCGTGCGATCTGTGAACGGAGTTGTCGCGGAGTCCGTTCACAACTAACACAAAATTGCAGACTGAATGGTGGAGATTGTCAAGCCAAACGTTTTTGATTTGAAAAGTATCAGAAACATGAAATTATGTCAAGTCGAAACAGAGCAATTAATTTACGAGGACTGAGTGGGTCAACTCTGTATTGGGTATTATTACTGGACCAGCTTCACGGTAGCCGCAGCGGATTTGCACTTTTCCTGACGTTGCAGTCCGTCGGCGACAGGTGGAAAAGGAATACTTCAGGATGGAAGGTACGCAAGTCACTGCGGGCACTGGCTATCCACATTTACCCCTGTCAGTTATGTTCCCGTTTAGTGTGTGTGTGTGTGTGTGTGTGTGTGTGTGTGTGCGTGCGTGCGTGCGTATGCGCGCGCGAATGTGTGCGCGCGTGTGTGTGCGCGAGAGAGAGAGAGAGAGAGAGAGAGAGAGAGAGAGAGAGTATTGACCGAAGGAATTTCAAGTGTGCACTACTTTGGCATACCCACATAGTTATCAAAACATTCCATACAAAGCCAGTGCCGTACAGCATTAGAGTAGGTAAAAACTGACAGGGATTTATACAGAGAGAGCTTGCACAATGGGTGTGGGTTGG